>ONZH01010814.1:0-251396 GCA_900303285.1 Rhinella marina | reverse complement strand
TATACACGTGTGGTGCAGTGATATGTAATGGAGGAGCCCCAGCCTCTTATATCACAAGGTAAGAGCCGTCATGTGCAGTGTATACACGTGTTGTGCAGTGACATGTAATGGAGGAGCACCAGCCTCTTATATTATATCACACGTGTGTGCAGGTGGAAGAGTCCAAGGTAGAGCCGTCATGTGCAGTGTATACACGTGTGTGCAGTGATATGTAATGGAGGAGCCCCAGCCTGCTTATATAAAGTAAGAGCCGTCATGTGCAGTGTATACCACGTGTGTGCAGTGACATGTAATGGAAACGGAGCACACTCAAGCCTCTTATCATCAACAAGGTAAGAGCCGTCTGTGCAGTGTAATACACGTGTGTGCAGTGATATGTCATGGAGGACACACGCCTCTTATATCACAAGGTAAGAGCCGTCATGTGCAGTGTATACACGTGTGTGCAGTGCACTGCCAGGAGCTCAGATACATCGGAGCTCAGGGTTTTTCCCTTCAGTGCAGCTTTATCGTGGGTCTGAGTTTTGCGGGATGAGTTGTAACTTTCTCTCGGCCTCATTTCGGGGACATGGGAACCTCAACTGATTACCTTTTATTCCTTTTTTTGTGGAGGGATGAAGAAGACCAGCAATACGAGCCTTCTCCTGAATGATCACCAAGGATGGACAAGGAAGGAATCAGCAGAAGAATATTAGACCTCACCTTGGAGATCATCTCCCTGCTGAGCGGAGAGGTAAACCTTTCTAGATTTCTCTCCTCTTTATTGTATTCTGTAACAAGTCAGACATCGGGAAGGAGAATCCATCATAGGAAGTGATAGGAAGAGTCCAGGGTCCTGTAGAACGGCCTCCAGACCTTCCAAGTGATGGAGAACCTGAAGATCAGCCCCCAGTATGGTGAGTGATGTGTCATGTGACCAGTGACCAATAGTCATGTTGTAGGAGCCATGAGAAGGTAAGTAGACACGTTGTACCCAGGAGGAAAGGGCCAGGAACAAGATGATCAGAGGCGGATTGCAGCCTGGATGGAGGATTTCTACCGCTAGTCTGACTTTGATATGGACTCATACAAAATGACAGTGAGGACTTTAGTGCACTGAGGGGCTGGGCCTAGCCCTCAGTGCACTAAATTCCTCACTTGCATAAAGAATAAGTAATTTCTCTGAGGAACTTTGCCACCAATTTTCACAAAACAGGTACAATTTAAATCAGCAGGGTCAACTCTACTAGACCTCTCCTGCTGATAGATGCTCTTTAAGAATTTTTTATCCCCTCATCCGTAGAGGACATGTTCTCACTGGATCTCTTTCTTTCCCACTTTTCCACTTTCAGGGAAGCCATATTTCAGTGCTACTGGGGATAGATACAGAGAGGGTCTCTGTTCTTTCAAGAAATGTTATCAGGTTGGGCTAGGCTAAGGCCTCTCCATCCTGTCCTCAACAATTAGCCCTTTCCCACGAACCAAAGATGCATCTGGGGGCCACATGAAGCTATGTTTCACTGCCAGGATCGTGATACAGGTGTGGGGAGCTGGTTAGCCACTTCCCTGGGGGGACTCTGGGCTCCGACATCCTCCTTCTCTTTTGGCTGCTTGTGGAAACCTCAGTGCACAAAATAGTTGCAGAAGAACTTTGGTGTGGTGCGTTCGGTATCTGTCATGACTAGTGTTGGGCGAGCATGCTCGGCCTAACACTGTATTCACTCGAGCATGGCTATGCTCGGCACATTGCGGTTTTTGGCCGAACACCACGTGTGCTCGAGCACCATGCTTTAGTCCCTTCTCCACACATTTCTTGGCTGCTACGCAGCCATTCAGGGTGGGAGGAGGTACTAGCATTACAGTGATTGGCTGGCCGGGAATGGGTCATCGGGTGCTATATAGCACCCGGTGACATGTGACCGTCTCATACCGAGTCAGGGAGAGCTGCTGCAAGGAGGGACAGATAGTGTAGGGATAGGAATTTGTTAGGCAGGGTTAGTTTTTCTGTTCAAATGGCCCAAAAGTCCTTTTAAGGACTATTGTTTCATCTGGCTGCAAAATATATATATTTTTTGCGGGCAAAAATTGCGCTAAATTGCCTGACCTTCACACCACCTGCGCAGCGTGTGCTGTATAAAGTTTGTGCATCCTAAATACCTGTGACATCCGGTGTATTTTATTTTGCTGTTAATCATGGTGGCATTACCTGAGCTGCGTCTGCTGTATAACTTTGAACATCCTAAATACCTGTGACATTCAGTGTAATCTTTTCTGCCGCTAGTGACGGCGATATTCCCTGCGCTACGTCTGCTGTATAACGTTTGAACATCCTGAATACCTGTGACATTCAGTGTAATTTCCTAACAATTTTTCCTCTAAAATCGGTTTTATTTTAGTTTTTGGGGCGTATTATTGTCATTCTGTAAAAGTGGCGTAATACTCGGACAACATCGTTCCCAGCAGCGACTTTGGAGTCCAAGATGCATCCAGACATCCTCCCCATGCTGTTCCCAAACCATTTCAGTGGTGTTTCCATCATTTTCTCACCTTTCCCTATGAACCAGATGCCCTCCCCTCTTCAGAGCAGGGGGTTCATGGTTTAGTGCTCAGGTTCTCCCATTGACTTCCATTGTGCTCGGGTGCTCTGTAGAGGACTCCAGCATCACCTAGTGTTCTACACAAGCACTTTGGTGCTCGATCAACACTAGTCATGACTTCCGGTTCTCACATATGTACCGGAAGTGGCTTGGAAATGCTAGGAGAAGCAGTGAGAGCGGTTAAATCCTTGAGACCCAATAAGTCTGGTAGACTTTGATATGGCATTGAGTATCAGATGAACATGGGAGGAGCATTGCGGCAGCTGGAAGGTAAGGGACCTGGGGGATATGTCTGCATGTACCACACATATTTGCCTATCTGGAATGGATGTTCAGATCTCTGGCTGCAGTGAACAGTCCCCAGGGCCTCCTGTACAGGGTCATGTGAGAATGGCTCAAGTTGCTAGAGCCCTCAGCCATTAAGGGTTACCCGTGTTTACTATAGCAATTTTTGTGGCATCCCTATCTTTCATGTGGAAAAGGAAGTACCTCATGAAACCCATACAGAATTCAAAAAGAAAACAAAAATAAGACATTTCCTGAAGAAAAATCAATGAAGACTCTGTTTTTCAAAGGACTAAATTCCCACAAAAGAGTCCGCCTCCTAAAGACTAAGGTCAATCTGGTCATACTGTAAAGGAGGGAAAGGAAAAAGTTTCTTGTTCAACCCAAATGGTGCCCAAAGCAATCAATGATGTCAACTCTGTCGAAAAATAATATTTTTATGCCGTCATGGAACAAGAAAAAAAAAAAATCCATCTTTTTAGTGAAGAAACCAGATAGAACCTTTAGTACTATAGTAAAAATTCTCAAGAATGGAACTGGCCTACTACTTTACGCCATTTCCCGTAATTCCAGCAGTGCAACGGAAGATCAGGTTGAGCTCTGCTGAGGTTATATTAATTGCTCCATTTTGGCCAAAGTAGACTTGGTTTCTAATTCTGAGATCTCTGATGAAAGAAGATCCAGTCCATTTGCCACCAAGATAGGGTCTTCTGACCCAACGCCTGATTTATTATCCAAAGGTCCAGAAACTAAAGTTGACAGCGTGGATCCTGAGAGAAAGATTTTAAGATTCCAGGGATTATTGGACAGAGTAATAAAATTCTTAAGAAAGTCTGATATATATAAAGGTATGGAAAAAATTTTGCACGTGGTCCACATCTGAACAATCTGATCCCTTCTCCCCTAAGGTAGCAGACATTCTGGAATTTCTCAAGTAAGGATTTGATCTAGAACTCAAGCCCAGCTTTCTGGATTTTCGTCCCGAACAGGATAAGTGGTAGGAGAGGCTTGTCAAATCAATATCTCATATTAGACCAGCCTTAAGAAAGACAGTCCCTCTTTGGGACCTGAATGTGGTTCTTAATGGTTTGCATTAACCCCTTGAAGCCCTTCGGGAATTGTCTTTGAAGTATTTGACCATTAGAACTGCCTTCCTGGTAGCTATCTGGCACAAAGTCGACTCGTGACCGAGCACTTTCATCCTTCTGTGAAACAACTCTTCCACAACGTCTTCATCTGGTTCTTCAGTGGAGACCGATGGTTGGCTGAGGAGTCTGAGGCGACATCATGTACTTGGACCAGAAGTGGTATTAGCATGTCAATAAGTCCGGGCTTCTCCTTGTCCTCTGGAACATTCCCACGACTCCTGCACCATTTTCTCAGGGTGACCACAGTTAGCTCCTCAAGTTCTTGTCTCCTCATCCTGCTCAGTGCCTCAACCCCACTGCTGCCACCAGAATGTCACAAAATTGGCTCATGACCAATGAAAGATAGGCACTGAGCAATGGGAACAGTCATAACAGGGACAGGTCCCACATATCAGATATACAAGAACATGGTGGAAGATACCAGTTCCCAGTATCACTGGAAAATCCAGGAGTGGAGAAGGCCGCAGCTTGTTCTCACAACCCCAACAAGTAACTACTACCCCCAGTTTCAGAGATATCCAGAAACAAACACACATCTGCCCCTTCCCTGTCTGTACTATCGCTAACAGAGTGCGAGGTTTACTACCGCCATGGAAAGGAATGCTGTGAAACAGCCAAACCTAATATTTCCTGAGGGTCACAGAAGTCATGAAGACAATCAATACATGTCCAATGTAACAATCATTAACGTAATAAAAGGAGCACATTAGGTGTGTACAAGGTGACAACAGTCCACTGTGACACTATTACAACAGATTTCAGAGTAGGGGAACTTCAGACCCTTTCTATAAAGGAGCTTTAAAAATTTTATTCTCTGACCTGTTAGAAAGGTCTGTAATCTGTAGTGAATGTTATCTTCTTACCAGTGACTGTATCTGTGAGTTATCCCCGCTGTTCTAATTGTAGCTGGGTCATGTGACCAACTCCCTGACCTCCAACTGACCCAGGACAGGAAGCCAGGTACTGCTCTATTCATTCCTATGAGACTGAAAGTGAGGCTCCCATAGGAATACATAGAGAAATAGACTTCCTGTCCACACATAAGATGCTGTCTTATCTGGTGAATCTGATTGCTGGTCACATGACACAGATGAGAAACATCAGGGAGATATAACTCACAAATAAAGACACTTGTAAGAAAATGACATTCACTACAGATTACATCATGTACATTTCAAGGGAAGAAAGTGTCACTATATACAAGAAGCATACAGATCACAAGAGATGCCTTGTCCAGATGCAATTAAAGCCCATTCAGGTACGGCAGTGGTAGTTTCATGGACAGAAAGGGTGGAGGCTTCAGTAGATCAGATCTGCAGTGCCCCTACATATGTAAACGTTAATACTTTTTACAGTCATTATACACTTGATGTACTTTGGTTGGAAAATCCTCAAAGCACTAGTCCCTCCCAAGGAAAACTCCTTATCTAGAATAGCTCCATGTGGTCCTGGAAAAAAGGAATTGGGCCTATCAGTAATTGGTTTTCCATGGGGCCTCAGCATGGGTGCTGTTATGGATTCTGGAAAAAGACTGCTAGAAAGTGTAATCCATCTTTTCTCACCTGTCTCTCTCCATTCACAGGAGTACACAATAGTGAAGAAGACATCGTGGGACTGTGTGACTCCCATCATCCATCTCCAGGAGTCAGGAGGGCGGAGCAGGACCCCTCACCCCATCACAGAGCCTCACCCCTGATACATGAGCAGAAGATCCTAGAACTCACCCACAAGATGATGGAGCTGCTGACTGGAGAGGTGACACTGCTGGGAATGCTGGGAAATTCTCCAGTAACAGCACTGGAGGGGTCTGGGTGATGACGGTGTCATTGTGTTGTCAGGTTCCTATAAGGTGTCAGGATGTCACTGTCTATTTCTCCATGGAGGAGTGGGAGTATATAGAAGGACACAAGGATCTGTACAAGGAGGCCATGATGGAGGAGCCCCAGCCTCTTATATCACAAGGTAAGAGCCGTCATGTGCAGTGTATACACGTGTGTGCAGTGACATGTAATGGAGGAGCACCAGCCTCTTATATCACAAGGTAAGAGCCGTCATGTGCAGTGTATACACGTGTGTGCAGTGACATGTAATGGAGGAGCACCAGCCTCTTATATCACAAGGTAAGAGCCGTCATGTGCAGTGTATACACGTGTGTGCAGTGATATGTAATGGAGGAGCACCAGCCTCTTATATCACAGGGTAAGAGCCGTCATGTGCAGTGTATACACGTGTGTGCAGTGACATGTAATGGAGGAGCACCAGCCTCTTATATCACAGGGTAAGAGCCGTCATGTGCAGTGTATACACGTGTGTGCAGTGACATGTAATGGAGGAGCACCAGCCTCTTATATCACAAGGTAGGAGCCGTCATGTGCAGTGTATACACGTGTGTGCAGTGACATGTAATGGAGGAGCACCAGCCTCTTATATCACAAGGTAAGAGCCGTCATGTGCAGTGTATACACGTGTGTGCAGTGATATGTAATGGAGGAGCACCAGCCTCTTATATCACAAGGTAAGAGCCGTCATGTGCAGTGTATACACGTGTGTGCAGTGACATGTAATGGAGGAGCACCAGCCTCTTATATCACAAGGTAAGAGCCGTCATGTGCAGTGTATACACGTGTGTGCAGTGATATGTAATGGAGGAGCCCCAGCCTCTTATATCACAGGGTAAGAGCCGTCATGTGCAGTGTATACACGTGTGTGCAGTGACATGTAATGGAGGAGCACCAGCCTCTTATATCACAAGGTAAGAGCCGTCATGTGCAGTGTATACACGTGTGTGCAGTGACATGTAATGGAGGAGCACCAGCCTCTTATATCACAAGGTAAGAGCCGTCATGTGCAGTGTATACACGTGTGTGCAGTGACATGTAATGGAGGAGCCCCAGCCTCTTATATCACAGGGTAAGAGCCGTCATGTGCAGTGTATACACGTGTGTGCAGTGACATGTAATGGAGGAGCACCAGCCTCTTATATCACAAGGTAAGAGCCGTCATGTGCAGTGTATACACGTGTGTGCAGTGACATGTAATGGAGGAGCACCAGCCTCTTATATCACAAGGTAAGAGCCGTCATGTGCAGTGTATACACGTGTGTGCAGTGACATGTAATGGAGGAGCCCCAGCCTCTTATATCACAGGGTAAGAGCCGTCATGTGCAGTGTATACACGTGTGTGCAGTGACATGTAATGGAGGAGCACCAGCCTCTTATATCACAAGGTAAGAGCCGTCATGTGCAGTGTATACACGTGTGTGCAGTGATATGTAATGGAGGAGCACCAGCCTCATATATCACAAGGTAAGAGCCGTCATGTGCAGTGTATACACGTGTGTGCAGTGACATGTAATGGCGGAGCACCAGCCTCTTATATCACAAGGTAAGAGCCGTCATGTGCAGTGTATACACGTGTGTGCAGTGACGTAATGGAGGAGCACCACAAGTTAGAATATTTAAAGCATCACATTGGGTCCCTGCATTTGCCTTATAAGTCAGACATACTGATGGGCTCCATTCACCTGAAGGATGTCAGGAGGTTTCCTGGAGCTGCTGGGGACATCCGGGGGCAGATGTCCCTTTTTGATGCAGCAGATGATTGCTGAGCTCTTAATCACTTCCTTGGGCCAGTTGCTAGTGAAGGGGGATGGGATGATCCGTCATTTGTCTCTCCCATTCCTACATGATGGGTGTCTCCCTTTAATGTGCCAGGGATTCCACAACTTTCCTTCAAGGTCAACCACCCTGGAGCCATGCTTCTTCCACCACAGTGGTTCAGTCTCTAAGATAGTGTTTTGTACACATTTGACCAGGAATCTACTCAGCTCCCTGGCAGCCGTAGATTTATTTGCCACACAGAACTCCTGAAGATGCTTCAGACTCATTACCTCTTAATAATTCTCCCACATCGTCCACCAGCGGGGTTCACTATATAGACTGGTGTAAGATCCGTCAATCTTAATACATTCCCCGCTCACTTTGAAACTCCATGGCTGTGTAATCGTTTTTGAACATTTTCTTGTCTGATATTAAAAAGTACATTCTGACTCCAGCCACCTTGTGAGAGTGCTCAAGAATCCTGTGTTCACTAGCTAAACTCAGTCTTGACGGGAACAAGTCTTCCTAGTAACGCGGGTGATGCTATCGCCGCCTGTCATTGGCTGCCCAACACCTCCCCACCCCCGAACACCGGATGTTTTCATCCACGCACAGTGAAAAGCAGCGGCGGCCATGCAGGGACCAGGTGGGGCAATTATGCTGGCAGAATGCGGGTTTGGTTGCCAGGTATGGTTGGGTTTTTCACATTTTTCAGCTACGTGTTTGTAATAAAATTGGTGACTGGGTGTAGAGCAGAATCCTGAACGTTGTCAGAGTATTACCGTATTTTTTCGCTTTATAAGACGCACCCGATGATAAGACGCACCCCAGATTTTAGAGTAGGAAAATAAGAAAAAAATATTTTTCATCACACATCAGACCCCCATATCAGAACCCCATCAGACCTTAGATCAGCCCACTATGCCCCCATAAGACCTCAGATCAGCCCACTGTGCCCCCAACAGACCTCAGATCAGCCCCCATATCAGCCCACTGTGCCCCCATATCAGCCCACTATGCCCCATAAGACCTCAGATCAGCCCACTGTGCCCCCATATCAGCCCACTATGCCCCCATAAGACCTCAGATCAGCCCACTGTGCCCCCATATTAGCCAACTGTGCCCCCAACAGACCTCAGATCACCACACCCAGCCCCATAAGGATAAAATATGACCAGATGCGTGCAGCATCAGGTCATAGTGCACGCACTACGTCCTGATGCTGTACGCGATCAGGACAGTGCAGAGCCGTCCCAGAGAAGACAGAGGAGCGCCGGACCCAGAGGAGAGCCGCGGCACAGGAGAGGTGAGAGAGCTTTTTTATTTTATCCTTATGGGGCTGGAGGGCTGATCTGAGGTCTGTTGGGGGTCTCGGCGCCTGATCCATAATGGAAGCGCTTACTTGTATTCGCTTTATAAGACGCACTGCAATTTTCCCCCTACTTTTGGGTTGGGAAAAGTGCGTCTTATAAAGCAAAAAATATGGTATATACAGTGCTTTATATGGTTGGAATCATGTATACAGTTTTTTGTACCAAAGCCTGGAATAGATTCAGAATGCATGACTTATTGTATGCCTCTAGTTCCCGCTGGATCCACTTCTAGCATAATAGGAATGTTATAAGTTTGGCTACTCTATCTTAAAAAAAAAAAATCCAATTTTTATCTTCTCAGAGAATCCCAGTAAGAATTCTGAAGAAAACTTTGTGTTATCAATACATTATAAAATAGAAGAGGAAGACATCATGCAGCACTCTTCAGGAGAAAACAGCATTACCCTTAATATACAGCCAAGATTTCAAAGTACAGATCTGTCATATAATCCCCCTAATCACGAGAAATCTTCTCCTAACGAATCACAGATTGTTACACCAAGTACAAGTCAGGAAGTGGGTAAAAGAGATGTTAAAGAGTTCATAAAGAGATCAAGTCTTTCTACAAGTAGAATAATTCACACAGTGCAGAAACCATACTCCTGTTCTGAATGTGGGAAGTGCTTTTTGAAAAAAACTCATCTTATTATACATGAGAGGGATCACACAGGAGAGAATTCCTATTCATGTACAGAATGTGGGATATGTTTTATAGATGAATCAAGTCTTGCTAGACATGAAAGAATTCACACAGGAGCTAAGCCATACTCATGTTCAGAATGTGGGAAATGCTTTAAATATAAATCACGTCTTGTTAAACATGAGAGAAGTCACACAGGAGAGAAGCCATATTCATGTTCAGAATGTGGGAAACGCTTTACACAAAAATCACATCTTGTTAAACACGATAGAAGTCACACAGGGGAGAAGCCATATTCATGTTCGGAATGTGGGAAATGTTTTACAAATAAATCAAGTCTTGTTACACATATTAGAATTCACACGGGAGAGAAGCCATATTCATGTTCAGAATGTGGGAAAGGTTTTACAGATAAATCACATCTTGTTAAACATGAGAGAAATCACACAGGACAGAAACCATATTCATGTTCAGAATGTGGGAAATGTTTTACAGATAAATCAATTCTTGTTAGACATAAGAGAATTCATGCAGGAGAAAAGCCATATTCATGTTCAGAATGTGGGAAATATTTTACATATGAATCAAGTCTTGTTAGACATGAGAGAATTCACACAGGAGAGAAGCCATATTCATGTTCAGAATGTGGGAAATGCTTTACAGTAAAATCACTTCTTGTTACACATCAAAGAATTCACACCGGAGAGAAGCCATATTCATGTTCACAATGTGGGAAATGTTTTACAGAGAAATCATGTCTTGTTAAGCATGAGATGCGTCACAAAGGAGAGAAGCCATATTCATGTTTAGAATGTGGAAAATGTTTTACACAAAAATCATATCTTGATACACATAACAGAAGTCATACAGGAGAAAAGCCATATTCATGTTCACAATGTGGGAAATGTTTTGCACAAAAATCGCAACTTGTTAAACATGACAGAAGTCACACAGGAGAGAAGCCATATTCATGTACAGAATGTGGGAAATGTTTTACAGATAAATCACATGTTGTTAGACATGAGAAAATTCATAGAGGAGAGAAGCCATATTCATGTTCAGAATGTGGGAAATGTTTTACAGAGAAATCCAATCTTGTTAAACATGAGAGATGTCACAAAGGAGAAAAGCCATATTCATGTTCAGAATGCGGAAAATGTTTTACACAGAAATCACATCTTGTTAAACATGACAGAAGTCACACAGGGGAGAAGCCATATTCATGTGCAGAATGTGGGAAATGTTTTACACAAAAATCACATCTTATTAAACATGACAGAAGTCATACAGGAGAGAAGCCGTATTCATGTTCAGAATGTGGGAAATGTTTTACAGAAAAATCACATCTTGTTAGACATGAGAAAATTCACTCAGGAGAGAATCCATATTCATGTTCAGCATGTGGAAAATAGTTTACAGATCTATCAGGTCTTGTTAGACATGAGAGAATGTACAAAGGAAAGAAGCCATATTCATGTTCCAAATGTGGGAAATGTTCTACAGATTAATCAAGTTTTGTTACACATAAGAAAATACACAAGAGCAACAGTTATACAGCTGTATACAGTAAAGCCAAACAATATCTTTGTGTGATTCACAGGTTTCATTTCATGTTGTATATTTGGATTTAAAATTGATTGATGCCATGTGATTGCTTCTAGCAATCACCTGATAAATTCTCTATAGGAAGATATGTATTTTTAATGGCTTATGGGCAACTATGCCCTATCAAAGTGAATGTGGCTCAGCTGTGATACCGAGCACAGCCGCTATACAATGGATGACACTGTGCTTGGTAAGCTGTGAGGGGGCTCCTAGAGCTAGAGCTCCTGTGAGCACCACAGGTTTCTCAAACAGCTGATCAGGAGGGGTGCCGTGAGTCTGGCCCCTGCAATCCCATATTGATGACCTATCCTGAGAATATGCCATCAATATGAAAATCCCAAAGAACATCTTTTTAAAGTTGTATTCTCATCTCAGATATTTATTGCACCATCCTTAGGCTGAGAGGAGTAGCCTGGTTTACACATACCCAAGCTCACTGTACTACTCTGTTTCTTCAACTCCCATTGACTTCTATGGGCATTACAGAAACTGTAGGGCAGGAACTTTGGCTGTTTTTGTAAACCAAACCAGATCTTTTAGTTTGTATATGGTTGCCAGTGGGTCAAGGTCAGAGGATCCCCATTCCTAGACGTGAGACTCACATCTCAGATATGCCATACATGTCTGAAATTCTTTTAATTATATTGAAGATAGAGTAAAGTATCATTGCTGTGAAGTGAAATCATGGGTGACTATCTACTGCTCTGACTTGCTCCATGTGTTTTCACCTGAAGCTTTGTTCAAGGAAGAATTCAGATTTAGGACACTCAGTGTTCCCCAACGTTTTCTGTAACAAACCATTGAGTGTATTGGTGTTTTATCATAGACTGGAATATTGTTGTTCTTGACCAAAGTATAAAGAGGTTTTATTTTTCAAATACCTTTTGTGTTTCTTTGTGTTGATTCCAGAATGTCCTCTCTAGATCTAACTATTTCCATAGTTTCACAATTAGTTTTGGGCTTGGGAGGGAGGTTCGCGAGATAGTGTCGTGACATTAGTGAACAATGTAATTTTAGATTCACTGTACCTTATTTTAGTTCCCTGATAAAGGGATAAATCCTTGAGACAACAAATCAGTGGTTTGAAGGCTATATTACATAGTATCTTGTCTTGAATGCAGCCTTCTCTCCACAATGGGGGGGGGGGGGGGGTGTATATGTAATCTAACTATCCCTAACTCATTACCAGGAATGTCATTACAAAAATTACAGATTGGACAGAACCAATCAGTACATAAAATACACTTATAATACATTCCACCCCTGGTTCTTTCATTATTTCCACCTAGCTCAAAATATAGTAGAGTACACCTTAGTTTTAGTAACATCATTACCTATTGTAAGTAATATAGTAATTTAACAGAAAACCACTTTGGAACCATTGGATTTAGAAAAAAAAATCATAAAAACTAGGTGTCTTCTTCACTTCTAATCTTCTTAGAGTCTAAACTTGCAAAGAGAATCCTTCTCTTGTCAACATCTAACTCCAACAATTTTTCTGGCACTCAGAAATATCAAAGTTATTTCTCCATTTCTTGGTGTTCTTTGCACCATACTGCATGGCCCTTTTGTGTCACAACACATATGTGGTTTCCAGCAGATCTCTACAACTTTTTCTGTTAAAGTCTCTTACCCCCTCTTTACTCTGTCTTGATATGTGGGGGATTGCAGGTTTAATTTCAGTCTTGAGTGCAGGTTTCAGATCCTCTTTTCAGTAGTGTAGGACAATCCATAACCTTGTCTGTGTGAGGAGCTTTGACACTGGAATCTTTTTACATCTCTGGTCTACACATCATTGTATAAAGTCATCGGCTCTGCTGGTTGATTATAAAAGGGCAGACTAGATGGACCAGGTGGTCTTTTTCTGCCGTCAATCTTCTATGTTTCTATGTTACTCCAGGAAGTCTTGGGCAGATGATTACCTTTGTGTGAGCAGCAAGGCAGGATGAGCATTCTTGCCCTGCAGTCTGTCCCCTGACCCACAGGCTCTGTCTTCATCAGCAGTAGGGGCTCGGCTGTTACTGACGGCCGGACCCCTGCTGCATCCACCAGCATCTGTAACAACAGCGATACTGGTGGATTAAGCCCCCATATGTCATGGTCAGCGCTGACCGTGGCATACAGGAGTTTTGTGCTCCCTCTGCTGATCCACGGGTTCCCACGCTGCGATGATGGAGACCCAATGGTTGTTGAGTCCTATGAGCCCCCGACCTGACAGGGGACCCTCAAATGTTGAGGTCCTTTAGTGGGACAAAAATTTAAAAAAGTTTGTTTTTTTTTTTTTTAAATCTCTTATAGCAATAAAAAATGTAAGTTTAAAGTAAGAAAACAAAAAAATCCCCGTTTTCCATAAGAAAAACAAAATTGTAAAAAAAAAAAAAAGACATATTAGATATTTCTGCATCCATAACATCCAGCTCTAAAAATTATCACATGATCCACCCCAACAGGTGAACAGGGTAAAAAAAAATTACATAAATAAAAACTGTCAAAAAGCCATTTTTTGTCAATTTATATAACAAAAAAGTTGTCTTTTAAAAATGCTTTTATTATGTAAAACTTAAATATAACAAAGACAAATTAGCAAATAATTAGCACGTCAGTTAAATTCCATAAAAAACTGTGCCAGAACAGCCATTTTTTGGTTACCTTGCCTAACAAAAATCATATTACAGAGCAATCAAAAATAGTATGTTTAAAGTGTCACCTTATTCCGTAGTTTCCCAAATTGGGTCACTTTTTGGGAGTTTCTACTGTAGGGGCGCATCAGGGGGTCTTTAAATGCGACATGGCAACTTAAAATTATCCCAGTGAAATCTGCCCTCCAAAATACTGTACATATGACGCTCTTTCTCTTTTGAGCCCTGACGTGTGCCCATAGAGCACTTTATGACCACATATGAGGTGTTTCTGTAAACTGCACAGGGTAATAAACATTGATTTTTCTTTGGCTGTTAGCCCTTGATGTGTTACAGGAAAAAATGGATTAAAATAGAAAATCTGCCAAAAGATTTACATTTAAAAATTGAATCTCCGTTTATCTTTAATTCTTGTGGAACAACTAAAGGGTTAACAAAGTTTGTAAAATCAGTTTTAAATAACTTGAGGATGTAGTTTCTAAATTGGGGTCATTTATGGGTGGTTTCCTCTATGTAAGTTCCACAACTGAACTGCCCCTTAAAAAAGTTGGTTTTGAAAATTTACGGAATTTAAAAATGTATTTCTAAAATTCTAAGCCTTATTACATCCTAAAAATAAAAGTAGATTTACAAAATTATGCAAAAATAAAAGTTGACTTATGGCAAATGTAAAGTAATAACTCTTTAATGAGGTATCACGATCTGCCTTAAAAGCAGAGAAATAAAAATTTTGAAAATTGCGAATTTCTCCCAAATTTTCTGTAAATTTTCATTTTTTAATAAATAAAGGTGAATTATATCAACTCAAATTGTTCATTATCATGAAGTACAATAATGTATCACGAGAAAACAATCTCAGAATGGCTTGAATAAGTAAAAGCGTTCCAAAGTTATTACCACATAAAGTAACACGTGTCAAATTTCCAAAAAACAGCTGGATCCTTAAAGGCCATGTACACCTTTGGGGGCAATTTTTTTATTACTGCATTGTACTTATTTTGAGTTAAAGGGGTATTTCGCTAGGATAAGCCCCCATTGTCTTATAGGTGCGGGTCCCACCGCTGGGACCCGCACCTATATCCAGAACGGAGTCCCCGAACTGAATGAGGGAGCACTGCGCATGCGCAGCTGCCCTCCATTCATTTCTATGGGGCCGTCGGCTCCATAGAAATGAATGGGAGCGGTGGCTGCGCGCTGCGCTCCAATTCATTTCTATGAGCGCAGTGGGGAGCTGCGCCTGGTGGTGGCCGGACCACCGGAAACCCGGGGTCCTCCAGGCGCAGTGCTCCCCGCTCCGTTCTGGAAATAGGTGCGGGTCCCACCTCTGGGACAATGGCTGGCATCCTAGCGATATGCCCCCATTGTCTAAGATGAGAATACCCCTTTAAAAATTCAATTGGTCTTTATTAGAAATGAGCAAATGTGCTCGTAACGAGCACTGTAGCGCTCGGCTCCCCTGCGCTCGCATGGGCGCAGGCATCCAGATCCGTCGGTGGATGGCGGTGGATCTGCCATAGTCATAGAGGTGCAAGCCTCTCCATAACTTTGTTGCATCCAGCACCAGTTCTAAATGTAAGACTGTTTTCAAGCTGTCTTACATTTAGACCTTTTTCTATACCTAAACAGACATAGAAAATGGTGAATGAGATGGGTCTGCCGACCCTTCCCCGCCATGCTCACAACTTTAGACCTGGCATGAGTGGGACGAAGTCGCAGATCGCGGCATAACTAATCATTGTTCCCTATCTGGTCTCCTAGGACAGTTTTTTTAAATCTCATCTTTATCTTTTTATTTTTTTGCTCTTTCTCCCTCCCTTTTAAGCTCTATAATGCAATGAGAGCAATAGCTAATAATGTCAGTGTGACACTGACATACATAGCTATGGGTAAATGGCATGTTTAAAAACACACTGTATTATCCCATTTGTTATGCTTTTTCATACTACAAACATTCCAAAAATTGTCCTTTATTAGGGGCAGATTGTGTTAAAACAAACATGGTGTTGAGGGAAAAAACTGTGACTTGTTAGGAGCAAGCATCCAAAAATGATGCCTTAACAGGAGCAGGTGCCTGCCTTGTTTATACCAACACAACTGTTAGTCAGAAAAAATTGTGGCCTTGTTTTGAACAAGCCTAAAAAATTCTCCCTTCTTTTTTGGAGCATCAGCAGTACAGTGTGATTAATTTTAGAAAAAAAACCTGTGGATTGTTATGAACAAGAAAATTCTCCTTATTTTTGGGAGCAGCATTAGTACAGTGTGCATGTGGTCTAAGGTATGTCGAGTTAACAGTAGTGTGTGGCAGCAAAGAAGTCTCAGCAGTAGCTCACAGCATGTAACAGACAAGGCAGTAGATCTGTGTGCAGCTGACTTGGGGTAGTAGTGGTGGTGGTGGTGGTGGCTGGGTAGAGCTAATGGTAGTGGAAGAAAGCAGAGTAGTAGCTTTGTTGGAGGTGGCAGACAGCACAGGACATGATGGTAGGCAGGCATAGAGCAGCAGTGGTATGATGGGGCCTGGTTGAGAATAGTTTTCTAATGGTCATACATTCCGTTATGCATGTTTCATGATGGAGTAGAGGACAATGAGGAGGAGTCTGAGCAGGAAAGAAATGCAGCTGATAAGTCCACTGTGCTGCTTGGGCATGTGATCTGGCTTCCACAAAGATGACCAGGAGAAGGAGAACAGACTTGTTACAATTCATAATGCTGGCCAGTTCTATTTTCCACTGGATCCAGTGATTCCGCCTCGTGCTGCAAAATCGGAGAGTGTCCATGGCTAATTTTAATCTGGCAGATCTTGCACATGGCTGTGATTTTGTGTGCTGGCCTTGTGGAGAAAGAAAAAAAACACCATACGGAAGATACTCACAAAGAAGAAGCAGAGGGGCTTGTCCTATGTCTGGTGTATTTTGAGACGCAGTATCAGAAGCAACACTAGTTCTCAAGCGGACCACAATAGAAGGAGATTTGTCCCTGACAGGTTTTTTTTTTAGTTTTTGACCATACATTGCCTCTGCTCTTTAGTGCCGCTGCAGCAGCCACCACTCTCTTCCTCTGATGTCTCCGCCACAGCACCCTGATCTGACTCCCAGGTCCTGACTAACACACCATCATCATTATAGTTCTTACACCCCCCACCATTTTATCACTTTTACCTACCACCACCATCATTGCTACAAGTGCCACCACCACAAGCAACACAGCTATGCATGGAGTTCCCCACCTTCACATGAACCTCCTCCTCATGGAAATCCAAATGCTTACAGACATTTCTCACACAAGTCATCAACAGGGAGACTATCTTAAATATCTTTCATAGCGTTATGAACCAGCGGGTGTGAACCCACTGTGCCTCGTGCCCTACTTCCTCTAAGGGCATTGTCTAAGTAAACCCTTCAATCTTCACAATACCCCTTATGGTGGGGATAGACTTTCCGAGGGGAACACCAGGTTGCTACCTCTTGAGGAGGGTTGGAACATGAGGCAGCTGGTCCAGGCATACCAGAAGGTACCTGCGAAGGTACCAGAGGTACAGCGGTGGTCAGAGGACCGAATCATCACCAGGAGCAACAATGCAGGACCGAAGGATGAGGCAGAGGCAAAGTCAGACAGGCAATGAGTCAGGGCAGGCTGCACAGGTATAAGTCTGGCAATCCGGGTCACCAACAAGAGAGTAAATGCAGGCAGGCAGGGATCAGGCGGGTAACGGAGTCCGGTAATACGAGCAGGGGTCAGGAATACTAACAGGAATGACAGCAACCAAAGGCAAGACACAAGGACCTTGACATTGAGGCATCTGGGAAGAGGGCTGAGCCCCCTATATATGAGCAGAAGGGCCAGGGTTTGTCAATGAGGTCACATGATCCAACCCACATGATCCAACATGGTCACATGATCAAATATGTGCCTGCCCAGAGGGAGTGATGTTGTAGCCAGGGCTGAATGGAAACTCTGGAGTGGATCACAGAGCAACAGCACTTACACAGACAGAGCCAAGACCTTCAGTGGTGAATGGGAAACACAGGCAGCAGATCACCGCTGAACACGGCAGTAAGCAGAGGAACAGCGGCAGACAGCAGCCACTGTTACACATAGCACATTGGGTTTTCAGAGATGATGCAACTGAACTGCTTCTGGGGCCACAAGTAGGGAGAGCAGAATAAATGCTGTGACCCCTGGCTCCAAGGCATGCTCGAGTCCCCTCCCCGCACCAAGACGGATCCGTCATGACCACCAATGCAAGTTAATGGGGACGGATCCGTTCGGTGTAACACAATAGTAAACAAATCCGTCTTCCATTGACTTTCAATGGAGTTCATGACGGATCCGTCACCTTACCTTTCCTAGCAGCTCCCTCCAGCAGGTGGTGCTGTGGTGAAACTTACCACTGTGTGCGCCATCTTCCTGCTGGGACAGGTCGGGAGCTGCTGGGAAAGGTAAGTTTAACCCCCCCCTCCTCCTCAGTATGTCATGTTTTTTTTGGGGGGGGACCCGTTTAAACCAGACACCCTCCCCTCTTTCGAGCGAGGGGTGCCTGGTTTAGTCCCATTGACTTTAATTATGCTCGGGTGCTCGATCATCACTAGTGACATCAATATCATCCTGCTGTGTCTAAGAGGAGGATTGAGCCATCCACTCCACAATGTCATCCTCTATGTCCTAAATAATAATTTCGTATCTATCGAAAATGAAGGAGAAGTGTCGCCTGCTGCTACAACTTATACTGGCCGGATGGCTGGTGCCACTTCTGCAGTTTGCACTGCTATGACCACCCACGTTCTGACTTTTGTATGAGGCATGGGTCTTTAGTTTTAAAGTCTTCTATTCACCAGACATTTTATTATGAGGCATATATTCAGGATTACTTACCGGTAATCGTTTTTCCATGACCTCAGACAGCACCCTTGAGAGACCGCCTCCATCAAGGACAGTAAACAGTAGAATAGAAACTAGCTTAGGGGGGGAATACCGCTTGTAACACTTTTCTCCCAAAGGATAAACGGTCATTGGAGTTTAAATCTAATTTGTAGTGTCGAAAAAAGGTACATGGAGATTTCCATGTAGATGCCCTACAGATTTGCTCTAAGGATGCATTGGCCCTTTCTGTCCCCAGGTGCTATCATCACAACAAAGTGGACAAAATTGTGAACATGAATGAGGCATGGATCCATGAGGATTTTCACACACCTCCGGCTGATGATACTGAATAGATCTGCCATTGCTGACTGTGGCTATTTATCACCAGCCCCATCATGCCACTGCCGCCACTACTATTACCCCTACACAGCTGTACATCTTCTGCCTTATTTGTCAGGTTCTATACTGTATTGCTGCTACCACCAGACACCTTCCCCATAAAGGGATCGTTTTTTTGGATTTTTTTTTATTTTACAAAGTATATAAGGTATATGTTATTAAACGGGCTGCTTTTTACCACTGGCTACCATCTGTTTACTCATAGCCACATATGTCACTGCCACTTTAAGATTACTAATACTGTTTTGTTGTTAAAAAAGGACTTTTGTGGGAGTGCCACTTTAAAAAGCTTGAAAGAAGTTGCATCCAGTCCTAGGAGAGCCCAGAACTTCTGTTTTTAAGTTCGGCATACAAGTTTCCGTTATGGATACCGCTACCACGTACATAAGTTATGGTCCATGGTAGCGGAATCCATAACAGAATTCTTAGATATCCCGAACCCGAACCTTGTACGCCGAACTTGAAAACGGAAGTTCGCTCAACACTAGTACTTCCTCTATTTGCCAGGGCAAGCTGAGCACTTTAGATTTGGGTTGAATTTATCTGTACCCGAATCTAATCTGCTGACTGATTTGTTCGAATCTGACCCAAAACAAATTTCAGGAAATTTGCTCATCTCTACATCCATCTTCTGTGAATTCTCTGATGTTTAACAAGATCTGATTTTTGTATAAAACATTTTCCAC
Source organism: Rhinella marina (assembly GCA_900303285.1). Lineage (NCBI taxonomy): Eukaryota > Metazoa > Chordata > Amphibia > Anura > Bufonidae > Rhinella > Rhinella marina. The sequence goes on along the minus strand of ONZH01010814.1, from coordinate 231,589 downwards.
ACTCTGAACATGAATACGGCTTCTCTCCTGTGTGAATTCTTTTATGTCTAATAAAACTCGATTTCTCTCTAAAACATTTCCCGCATTCTGTACATGAGTACGGCTTCTCTCCTGTGTGAATTCTCTCATGTTTGACAAGGTGTGATTTTTTATTAAAACATCTCCCACATTCTGAACATGAATACGGCTTTTCTCCTGTGTGAATTCTCTCATGGCAAATAAGACTTGATTTGTCTGTAAAACATTTACCACATTCTGAACATGAATACGGTTTCTCTCCTGTGTGAATTCTTTCATGTATAACAAGATATGATTTTTTTTTTAAACATTTTCCACATTGTGAACAGGAGTATGGATGCTCCCCTGTGTGACTTCTCTGTGTAGAAAGACTTGATCTATTTGTGAATTCTTTACCAGATTGAATTTTTTTACCTCCTTTCTGACCTGTACTTGTGGTAACAAACTGTGATCGGTCATGAGATGGTTCCTTGTGATTAGGAGGATTATATGATAGATCTGTACTAGGAAGTCCTGGATATACACTAAGGGTAAAGAGGTTTTCTCCTGAAGAGTGCGGCATGATATCTTCATCTTCTACTTTATAATTCAGTGATAACACGAAGTTTCCATCTGAATTCATACTGGGATTTTCTGTTAAGATAAAAATATTTTTTTTTTCCCAAAATACAGAGTAGACAGTCTTATACTATTCCTAATACACTGGAAGTGGATCCAGGAGGAAGGAGAATTGTTTTTGAATCCACTCCAGTCTTCCAGTCTCATAAAGCTGGTCTACACCTTGTCACCACTTTTGTACAAAAATTTGAAAACTCCATCTCTGTCTGGCAGTCCAGCCTGCCATCTGCCAATGCATGTGGCCCTTCTATGCCAAGTGGGCATCACATTAATACAAGTTAACTTAAAAAGGATCTGTCACTAGAGTTGAGCGAACCAGAACTCCAAAGGTCGGGTTCGTACCAAACTTTGTGAGTTCGGGTACCTGGACCCGAACCCAGACTTTTTCACTAAAGTTCGGTGTTCGGGTGATTTTATTATTTTCCGTTATAACATGGTTATAATGGAAAATAATAGCATTATTAAGACAGAATGCTATATAAAATGGCCATCCAGGGGTTAAAAATAATAAAAAAAACTCGCCTCATCCACTTGATCGCGCAGCCGGTGTTGTCTTCTTAATTCTTCTAGCAGGACCTGCGATGACGTCACCGCGCTTACCACGTGGTGAGTGGTGATGTCATCGCAGGTCCTGCAAGAAGAATTAAGAAGAAGACACCGGCTGCGCGATCAAGTGAAGTTCGAGTCCCCATTGACTTGAATGGGGTGAAGTTCGGGTCCCGAACTTTGACCTGAAGTTCGGCCGAACCCGAACTTCCTTGGGTTCGCTCATCCCTATCCGTCACCACATTCCTCACCAAAAACAACATTCATTAATAAATCAATTTCTTAGACCCAATGAAGCTGGTGGATTCATTAGAAACATCCATGATATAATACCCACGTAGGAATTCGCTAACAAACACTTTTTAGTGTACCACCTCCTCCTCCTCCTCCTCCTCCTCCACTGCTGATGTTGAAGTTTCACATTGCAAAACTCTTTATCCACTAAGAATAAAAGCACAAATATGTATAGATAATTGTTTAACATCCCTTTACTACCTGAAAATTGTGCTTATCCTTTTCCTGCTAATGAGGTACAGTACATGTAGGTCACTTGCACCTTGTAATTGCTGCACAATGGCGTACATGTATCCACCATGATAGCACAGACACAAAAGCTGTTCCTGCATAATCCCCAGTGGGTGTGTGGATGTGACTGACCCGTCCTGCAGGAACAGCCGGGATCAGAGAAGAATCTGATCAGAGATCACCGTCAGCTGGATAAGGAGAAGACTTCATGATGTGATGGAGACATCTCCAATCAAAGAGCAGCGCAGCAGCCGGTGATCAGATTCTCCTCCTGCCCTGAAGGCACCAAGGACAGAATCTGATGTCACTTTCTCCATTCCTGGTTCCATACCTGTGGTGACATCTCCTGGAATGTCCTCCTCCACCTCACTCTTACACGGGGGATCGCCCATCATCCTCTCTTCTTCATCCTCCACTTTAATATCAGTCAGATCTTCTCCCTGATTTGTCATCTGTAACAATTCAGTACAATACAGCAGACAGGTGGGAAATCTAACAGATCCACATAAGAGACCCCCACAATCTATGACCCCTCTATGACTGCAGGGCCCCCCCTATATACAGTGGGGAAAAAAAGTATGTAGTCAGCCACCAATTGTACAAGTTCTCCCACTTAAAAAGATGAGGTCGGCCTGTAATTGACATCATAGGTAGACCTTAACTATGAGAGACTAAATGAGAAAACAAATCCAGAAAATCACATTGTCTGATTTTTAAAGACTTTATTTGCAAATTATGGTGGAAAATAAGTATTTGGTCAATAAGAAAAGTTCATCTCAATACTTTGTTCTATATCCTTTGTTGGCAATGACAGAGGTCAGATGTTTTCTGTCTTCACAAGGTTGGCACACACTGTTGCTGGTATGTTGGCCCATTCCTCCATGCAGATCTCCTCTAGATGTTTTGGGGCTGTCGCTGGGCAACACAGACTTTCAACTCCCTCCAAAGGTTTTCTATGGGGTTGAGATCTGGAGACTGGCTAGGCCACTCCAGAACCTTGAAATGCTTCTTATGAAGCCACTCCTTCGTTGCCCTGGCGGTGTGCTTGGGATCATGGTCATGCTGAAAGACCCAGCCACGTTTCATCTTCAATGCCCTTGCTGATGGAAGGAGGTTTGCACTCAAAATCTCACAATACATGGCCCCATTCATTCTTTCATGTACACGGATCAGTCGTCCTGGTCCCTTTGCAGAGAAACAGCCCCAAAGCATGATGTTTCCACCCCCATGCTTCACAGTAGGTATGGTGTTCTTTGGATGCAACTCAGCATTCACTCTCCTCCAAACACAACAAGTTGTGTTTCTACCAAACAGTTCCACTTTGTTTCTCCCAATACTCTTCTGGAACATCCAATTACTCTCTAGCAAACTTCCGACCGGCCTGGATATGTACTGGCTTAAAGAGAGTCTGTCACCTCCTATGCCCCTATAAAGCACTTACATACTCAAATAGCACACCTAATCATAAATCTACTGGTAACTTTGTCTTTTTCTTCAGACTTTTATAAGCGGACAAAATGCTTTTTAATCCATATGTAAATGAGCACTTGGAAGTGCCCGGAGACGGCGTTCATGGCCGTGGAGCCCGGGCTCCTGTGTTTGTTTTTTTTTGCTATCCCCGCCCCAGCCACTGCCTCCGCCCGCCCTCCTCTTCACTCAAGTCTTTCTTCTTTCCTGGTTAGATCCCGTGCCTGTTCAGTCTTGCGCCACGTCAGGGCATGCGCACAGTGATGCCAGGGCATCACTGTAGCTACTGCGCATGCGCCAGCCCAAGACTGGACAGGCATGGGATCTCACCAGGAAAGAAGGAGGACTCGAGTTAAGAGGTGAGAGGGCAGAGGCAGTGGCCGGGGTGGGGATAGCAGAAAAAAAAAGTACAGGAGCCCGGGCTCCACGGCCGTGAACGCCGCCTCCGGGCACTTCCAAGTGCTCATTCACATATGGTTTAAAAAGTGTTTTTGCAGCTTATAAAAGTCTGAAGAAAAAGACAAAGTTACCAGTAGATTTATGATTAGGTGTGCTATTTGAGTATGTAAGTGCTTTATAGGGGCATAGGAGGTGACAGACTCCCTTTAAGCAGGGGAACACGTCTGGCACTGCAGGATTTGAGTCCCTGGCGGTGTAGTGTGTTACTGACGGTAGCCTTTGTTACGTTGGTCCCAGCTTTCTGCAGGTCATTCACTAGGTCCTCCGTGTGGTTCTGGGATTTTTGCTCACAGTTCTTGTGATCATTTTGACCCCACGGGGTGAGATCTTGCGTGGAGCCCCTGATGGAGGGAGATTATCAGTGGTCTTGTATGTCTTCCATTTTCTAATTATTGCTCCCACAGTTGGTTTCTTCACACCAAGCTGCTTGCCTATTGCAGATTCAGTCTTCCCAGCCTGGTGCAGGTCTACAATGTTGTTTCTGGTGTCCTTCGACAGCGCTTTGGTCTTCACCATAGTGGAGTTTGGAGTGTGACTGTTTGAGGTTGTGGACAGGTGTCTTTTATACTGATAACAAACAGGAGCCATTACTACAGGTAATGAGTGGAGGACAGAGGAGCCTCTTACAGAAGAAGTTACAGGTCTGTGAGAGACAGAAATCTTGCTTGTTTGTTGGTGACCAAATACTTATTTTCCACCTTAATTTTCAAATAAATTCTTTAAAAATCAGACAATGTGATTTACTGGATTTGTTTTCTCATTTTGTCTCTCATAGTTGAGGTCTACCTATGATGTCAATTATAGGCCGACCTCATGTGTTTAAGTGGGAGAACTTGTACAATTGGTGGCTAAATACTTTTTCCCCACTGTAGATATGTATAGGGCTCAGGTCCATCTACCTGAGGGTTCTCTGGGACCTTCTCCTCTGGACAGTCCTGGGAATACAGAGGACGGGGACATCTCTCTGGTGGATTTCTCCTCCTGGATCCATCTGTGGAGACACAAGCACACAGTGATGAATACATGGCCTCCTGTAGATCTGTCTATAGATCAGACACTTCTCTTAGCTCCTTCACTTCTAGGTTTAGTTATCAGGGTTAAATAACAATATTCTGCTCCTCACCACCTGTGCCGAGGTCCCAGCACCTAGCAGACCACAGGCCTGAAGTAACCTCTGGTCTATGAGAGTGAATGGCAGGCAGTAGGCCGATTGCTCCTTCTCCACAATAGTAAATTCTGAGGATGAGGATACAGATATAAGTGGCAGAGCCAGGGGTGGGATTCTTTATATAGCCCCCACTTCACCAAGTGATACCCTTCTTATGAAGTAAATGTCTAGAGAGAGAACCCACAGCTCTACATCTATATCCTCCTCCAAGTCTCCTTTCCCTGGGAAGACAATTCCTTTCTCCTGAGAAGCTCTTATAGTGAAAGGGGAAAGAAGAAAAATATCTGATGACATTTACTGGATATTTTCTGTGAGCTCATGACAGCTCCATGAGAGAGAGACTGCCGCCCTGCTGGACAGGAACAGGAACCTCTGAGATCACTGAAACCCCCATTATCCTCTGTAGGAAGATTCAATAGAAGGACAGTTACTCCCTTCTCAGTATATACACCCATCAGCCATAACATCAATACCACTGACAGATGCACTGAATGACACTGATTATCTGATGACTATGAAGTACCTTGGGGAACCTTGAATGTTGATGCTGAAAGCAGGAATATGAGTAACAGTAAGGATCTGATCAACTTTAGGGCCACAAATTAAGACGTGTGGATGACAGGATTAGAGCTTCTCCAGTCTTGTGGGGTGCTTCGGGATAATATTTACCAAAGGGGTGCAAGGAAGGACAACCACTGTGGCGGGTGAAGACTAGCCCATCTGGTCCAATCCCACAGAAGAGCTAATGTACAGCAAATAGCTGACACCTTTACTGCTAGGCTGTGCAAACTGTTCGAATTCCAGGTCCAGTCCAACGCACAATCATCATCATAGTCCTCATCCTGACACTTTTCTTAGACTGTGTTGACTCCTAAGCTTGTATTTGCTTAAACGGGACCACAGCTAACACTGGCCCCACCACTGCTGCTACCAGTGCCCCCACCATCAACACAACAGCTAACACTGCCCCCACCACTGACACCACTGCTACCAGTGCCCCCACCACTGACACCACAGCTACCAGTGCCCCCACCACTGACACCACTGCTACCAGTGCCCCACCACTGACACCACTGCTACCAGTGCCCCCACCACTGACACCACTGCTACCAGTGTCCCCACCACTGACACCACAGCTACCAGTGCCCATATCACTGTCACCACAGCTGCAAGAGTCACAACTACCACAACCAGGCCAGCTATGCATATTAGTCACCAGGCCATGACTGTGCTGCTGCTACTGGCTGGACGGCTGGTGCTGACTGTGCTGCTACTTGCAGTACAGTCACCAACATTCTCCCTTTGTTTTTCATTGACCTGTCCACTGCCACTGTGTCATTTAACAGACATTTTATTTTTAAGCCAATTTAAACAATAAAACATCCATTTACCATCTGTCATGTGAGAGGAGCCTACTGATATGTTTAACCTAAAAGGAAATGCAGGGCATAGTCTAACTTGTGTACCTCCTCCATTATATGTCACTGCACACACGTGTATACACTGCACATGACGGCTCTTACCTTGTGATATAAGAGGCTGGTGCTCCTCCATTACATGTCACTGCACACACGTGTATACACTGCACATGACGGCTCTTACCTTGTGATATAAGAGGCTGGGGCTCCTCCATTACATATCACTGCACACACGTGTATACACTGCACATGACGGCTCTTACCTTGTGATATAAGAGGCTGGGGCTCCTCCATTACATGTCACTGCACCACCGTGTATACACTGCACATGACGGCTCTTACCTGTGTGATATAAGAGGCTGGGGCTCCTCCATTACATATCACTGCACACACGTGTATACACTGCCACATGACGGCTCTTACCTTGTGATATAGAGGCTGGGGCTCCTCCATTACCATATCACCTGCACCACGTGTATACACTTGCACATGACACCGCCTCTTACCTTGGTGAATAAGAGGCTTGGTGCTCCTCCCATTACATGTCACATGCACACCGACGTGTAACACTCACATAGACGGCTCTTACCATGTGATATAAGAGGCTGGGGGCTCCTCCATTACATATCACTGCAACACGACGTGTATACACTGCACCTGACTGGCTCTTACCTTGTGATATAAGAGGCTGGGGCTCCTCCATTACATATCACTGCACACACGTGTATACACTGCACATGACGGCTCTTACCTTGTGATATAAGAGGCTGGTGCTCCTCCATCATGGCCTCCTTGTACAGATCCTTGTGTCCTTCTATATACTCCCACTCCTCCATGGAGAAATAGACAGTGACATCCTGACACCTTATAGGAACCTGACAACACAATGACACCGTCATCACCCAGACCCCTCCAGTGCTGTTACTGGAGAATTTCCCAGCATTCCCAGCAGTGTCACCTCTCCAGTCAGCAGCTCCATCATCTTGTGGGTGAGTTCTAGGATCTTCTGCTCATGTATCAGGGGGTGAGGCTCTGTGATGGGGTGAGGGGTCCTGCTCCGCCCTCCTGACTCCTGAAGATGGATGATGGGAGTCACAAAGTCCCACAATGTCTTCTTCACTATTGTGTACTCCTGTGGATGGAGAGAGACACTTAGGGAATAAACCCTTCAGGGGCCATGTGCTCTCCTCTGGCCCTTTCCTCCTGGGTACAACGTGCCTACTTACCTTCTCATGGCTCCTACAACATGACTATTGGTCACTGGTCACATGACTCACCATATTGGGGGCTGATCTTCAGGTTCTCCATTACTTGGAAGGTCTGGAGGCCGTTCTACAGGACCCTGGACTCTTCCTATCACTTCCTATGATGGATTCTCCTTCCCAATGTCTGACTTGTTACAGAATACAATAAAGAGGAGAGAAATCTAGAAAAGTTTACCTCTCCGCTCAGCAGGGAGATGATCTCCAAGGTGAGGTCTAATATTCTTCTGCTGATCTCCTTCCTGTCCATCCTTGGTGGCTCATTCAGGAGAAGGGTCGTATTGCTGGTTTTCTTCATGATGCCTCCAAACAAAGGAATAAAGGTTAATCAGTGAGTCCCATGTCCCCAATAATGAGGCCGAGAAAACGTACAACTCAACCGCAAAACTCAGACCCTCATAAAGCTGCACTGACGGGAAAAACCCTGAGCTCCGTGTGTATATAAACTCCTGGCAGTGAAAACTTATTCACATGGAGCAGATTTTCTCATCCAGCAGTGAATGATTACAACCCCTACTATCCCCCCATTATACTAAGTTGAGGAGCGGAGAAGGATTCCTTGTGTGTAATGGAGAAGAATCTCCAGAGGTGACATGTCTGAGCTCTCCACCACACTGTCTCCTCACAGCTCATCTTACCTGCAGGCTGGAGGAATGGCTGATACCAGAGAGAAGAAGAGCCCTGACTACCGACCAGGACCTGCCCAGTATCTTCTGCACTGCCAGAGCTGAAGGACCTGTGGTGATGTCACCATCATGTGATCGGTGCAGGGGGAGAGGCTTAGTACTGGAGAGGAGAAGAGGCGGTAACAGGACTGTGATGATGTCACCGCCATGTGATGAATGTAAGGGGCGGGGTTTGGTAGTTGAGCCACTAATCACATGAAGGTGACGTCACCACAGGTCCTTTAGCTGGGGGGGGTTCATCAGGCTCTTCAAGTCCAGTCATCAGAAAGGCTATAGTATATATTTAGATAACTTAAAAACTTACCCTTCCGGGTAAGTATGGCATCTCTTAAGACAATAAATGACCTTAAAGACTATATACACCTTCGGGGTCTATTTTTTATGATTGAATTTTACTCATTTTGGTTTAGAAACCAGGAAGAAAACAATTCAAGTTTGTCACCATTCGTTGTCACCAGAATGCATTCTGTTCAGTTTGGTTGCGTTCCCATGTCGGACAGAAAAATGCTGCAAGCAAGCAAGACGGATCCATCGTGAAACACAATGTAAGTCAATGGTGCCGGAACCCTTTTGTCGGAAACAAAGGATTGTGCCAATTGTATTATCAAAAGCAGAATTGCCGGATCCAGCAAAAACACAGATGTGAAAGTAGCCTTATATAAGAACCGAGCTATGATGAGAGCGCAGAGATAAGGAGCCCTTCACCTGATGGGACAGAGTGAAAATTCAAAGCCTGCTACTAGAGAATCTCAAGGCTGTACAGAGACAGGGGTTCCAAATTTTCAATAAAGACCAACTGAAAAAAAAAAAAAAAGATTTTTTAGCTCAAAATAGGTACAATGCGATAATTGAAAATATTGCCCCAAAAGGTCTTAGTAGCGATCATATTCACACCGGGTGAGCGCAGAGCACTATCTGGTTTCGTTATGAATTGAATCCCCTCCCCCACCTCTTATCTCAGCTGAGGAATTTGACACATACCTTAAACAAAAGATTGACATCAGAGAAAGCTTCAGCGCACATTCCCTACAGCCCCTCTACACAACTACCCAGTCCTCTTCTCCCAAAACCTGCTTCTCCACCATTACAGAAGAAGAACTTTCCACTCTACTCTCCAGATCACATCTCACCACCTGTACACTTGACCCAATTCCATCCTACCTCATCCCCAACCTCACCTCAGCCATAACCCATCACTTACAACCTGTCACTAACCTCCGGGGTCTTCCCCTTCTGGTTTTAAACACGCTACCCTTACACCCATCCTTAAAAAGCCTTCACTTGACCAATCTTCTTTGTCCAGTTATCGCCCCGTATGACTTCTTCCATATGCCTCAAAGCTATTTGAACAACATGTCCATTCTGAACTGTCCTCTCTTCCTGCTCCCTCTGTGACTGGCTACAATCTTACAATCTGGCTTCCGACCCCACCACTCAACTGAAACTGCCCTTACCAAACTCACCAACTACCTGCTAACTGCCAAAGCCAAACAGTATTACTCCGTCCTCCTCCTCCTTTACCTGTCCTCGGCCTTTGACACCATTGACCACTCCCTCCTGTTACAAACTCTCTCATCTCTTGACATCATGGACCTGGTCCTCTCATGGATCACCTCATACCTCACAGACTGGACATTTAGTGTCTCCCACTCTCACACCACCTCCTCATATCATTCCCTCTCTATTTGTGTCCCTTAAAGGGGTTGTCCCACGAAAAATATTCTACAGTTTTCAAACCAGCACCTGGATCTGAATACTTCTGTAATTGCATGTCATTAAAAATTTTGTATAGCTACTGTATAGTTATTCAATAAAATGTATCTGTATAGGACCACTTAATTTCTTATTTCTTTGACCTATTCACTGAGAAGGCCACACATGCTCAGTTTCAACTTTTAACTGCCTCATGAGCTGTGATAGGGAGAGCATGGACACGCCTCCTGAGCTGAGACAGCTGGAACAGCTCATAGAGTCCCATGGCTTTCAGTATCACTTTTCTGCTGACGACACACAAATCTACCTCTCTGGTCCAGACATCACCACCTTACTATCCAGAATCCCACAATGTCTATCTTCCATATCCTCCTTCTTCTACTCTCACTTTCTAAAATGTAACATGGAGAAAACAGAATTTATCATCTTTCTTTCATCTCACCCCCACATCAGATCTATCTATTACTATCAATGGCTGCACACTCTCCCTGGTCAAACAAGTCCGCTGCCTTGGAGTGACCTTGGATTCTGCCCTCTCCTTCAGACCACACATCCAAGCCCTTTCCAACACCTGCCAATAATACATGCGCTCATCATCTCCCGCCTAGACTACTGTAACATCCTCCTCTGTGGGCTCCCATCTAGCACTCTTGCTCCCCTACAATCTATCTGGAACTCTCTACCCCAACATATCAGACTCTCACCTACAGTGGAATCCTTCAAAATAAACCTGAAAACCACCTCTTCAGACAAGCCGACACCAGTGACCCTACTGCCATTATACCGCCATGACCAGCTCTACCCTCACCTACTGTGTCCTTCTCCCATACCACATAGATTGTAAGCCTCACGGGCAGGGCCCTCTGTCCTTCTGTACCAATCTGTAACTCGTCTTGTTCGTGCTTAGTTCAATTGTCTGTATTATGTGTGTGCACCGCTTATCATATGTACAGCGCTATGGAATGAATGGCGCTATAATAATAAATAATAGTAATAAAGTGAATTGCTTTAAAAGGATTCATAGAAAAATCTAGGGTGTAATGTGCACTTATGACCAGCAAATGGCGCCTGGAACTACAATATAGTAGTATCCTGTAGCTTGTGAGGTGCTGTACCCAAATACCGAATGTTTAATTTGCATTATCTTTTATATTTATTTTATTATGCTTATTATAAAAAAATATACGTACGGTATATTTACTACGGTATTAGCAGGTCAGCTTCGTTATAAAGTTTTCATTCATTTATTTATTTATTGTATAATATTTTTAATTAATGATACCTATAGTACCTATAGTATTAATTAGTGGGTTTTTTTGCCTTTTTTATTTACATTCTTTTTTTTTCTTTTCTTTTAAAGTAGACTGTATTTATCTGTATGTATTTTACGGTTCTTTATCACACAAGTTTTTTTTTAAGAATCCCTGTGTGGGTGAGCTCGTCAGAGCCGATTGTTGGTAGTACCCTGCCCTGTGCTGCTGACAGCTAATTAATTGATCAATGAATTAATTTTTTTTTCTCTCTCTCTCCCTCTCTATTTCGGAGTACATAAAGTCGACCCTCAGCAAAAAAATTTTTTTTTTAAATGTCGGTACTTGCGCCTCCAGAAAAATTGTCTTGGACTGTCTGTTTGACGCTCCTGAAACATTGTTTTACAGTGTCTGTAGTTGACACTGTGAAAAAATTGTTTGGAGAGAGGGCCTGTAGGGGGCCCTCCAGAAAAATTGTTTGGAGAGAGGGCCTGTAGGGGGCCCTCCGGAAAAATTGTTTGGAGAGAGGGCCTGTAGGTGGACCTCCGGAAAAATTGTTTGGAGAGAGGGCAGTGTAGGTGGACCTCTGGAAAAATTGTTTGGAGAGAGGGCCTGTAGGGGGCCCTCCGGAAAAATTGTTTGGAGAGAGGGCCTGTAGGGGGCCCTCCGGAAAAATTGTTTGGAGAGAGGGCCTGTAGGGGGCCCTCCGGAAAAATTGTTTGGAGAGAGGGCCTGTAGGTGGACCTCCGGAAAAAATGTTTGGAGAGAGGGCCTGTAGGTGGACCTCTGGGAAAATTGTTTGGAGAGAGGGCCTGTAGGTGGACCTCCGGAAAAATTGTTTGGAGAGAGGGCCTGTAGGTGGACCTCCGGAAAAATTGTTTGGAGAGAGGGCCTGTAGGTGGACCTCTGGGAAAATTGTTTGGAGAGAGGGCCTGTAGGTGGACCTCCGGAAAAATTGTTTGGAGAGAGGGCCTGTAGGTGGACCTCCGGAAAAATTGTTTGGAGAGAGGGCCTGTAGGGGGCCCTCCGGAAAAATTGTTTGGAGAGAGGGCCTGTAGGTGGACCTCTGGGAAAATTGTTTGGAGAGAGGGCCTGTAGGTGGACCTCCGGAAAAATTGTTTGGAGAGAGGGCCTGTAGGGGGCCCTCCGGAAAAATTGTTTGGAGAGAGGGCCTGTAGGTGGACCTCTGGGAAAAATTGTTTGGAGAGAGGGCCTGTAGGTGGACCTCCGGAAAAATTGTTTGGAGAGAGGGCCTGTAGGTTGCCCTCCGGAAAAATTGTTTAGAGAGAGGGCCTGTAGGTGGCCCTCCGGAAAAATTGTTTGGAGAGAGGGCCTGTAGGGGGCCCTCCGGAAAAATTGTAAAAGAGTGCCAGTTGGCCCTCTAATTTGCGTTTTGGGTCAGCGTTAGGCAAAGACGACAAGGAGGAGGAGTAGGAGGAGTAGAGAAGAGGAATCGGATACATAAGTAATGTAAATCTTTAGCTGCTTTCCCCCGGAGGAGATTTGAATTTCGGTGAAATCCAGGCTTTGTTCATTTTAATAAGCGTCAGCCTGTCAGCGCTGTCAGTTGACAAGTGTGTACGCTTATCGGTGATGACGCCACCAGCTGCACTGAATACCCGCTCTGACAGCACGCTAGCGGCAGGGCAGGCCAGCACCTCCAAGGCGTACAGCGCCAGTTCAGGCCACGTGTCCAGCTTTGAAACCCAGTAGTTGTATGGAGCAGAGTGATCGGTCCGGACGTTGGTATGGTCAGCTAGGTACTCTCTCACCATCTTTCTGTACAGCTCCCCCCTACTCTGCCTAGACTGGGGACAGGTGACAGTGTCTTGCTGGGGTGACATAAAACTGGCAAAGGCCTTGGAGAGCGTTCCCCTGCCAGTGCTGGACAAGCTGCCTGCTCGCCTCCTCTCCCCCGCTACTTGGCCCACAGAACCACGCCCTCTGCCGCTAGTGGCGTCAGATGGGAAGGATTGTTTCAGCTTGTGCACCAGGGCCTGTTGATATTTATTCACTCTCATACTCCTTTCCTCTGCAGGGATGAGAGTGGAAAGGTTCTGCTTGTACCGTGGGTCCAGGAGAGTGAACACCCAGTAATCGGTGTTTGAAAAAATGCTTCTAACGCGAGGGTCACGGGATAGGCAGCCTAACATGAAGTCTGCCATGTGTGCCAGAGTCCCAACACGCAAGAATTCCCTCTCCTCACTGGCCTGACTCTCCATTTCCTCCTCCTCCTCTTCAGCCCATACACGCTCAAGAGTTAAGAAGGACTTAGCATTGGTACCCTCTTCTGTCTCGCCAACATTCTCCTCCTCTTCCTCATCCCCCTCCTCCAATATGCGCTGAGAAACAGACCGAAGGGTGCTCTGGCTATCAAGTGACGTATCTTCCTCCACCGTCTCTTGTGACACTGCTGAGCAGTGAGTTTTTCAACAGGCAAAGCAGCGGGATGGTGAGGCTGATAATCCAAAATTCTCTTTGCCAAATATTCATTGAACTTTTCATAAGATACGTGTATTCTACGAATCTATTCGACGAATCTGCGTACAAATCATACGTTATTATGTGGTGTTTTGCGAACATTCGCTCACTAATAACGAACGTTCAGTTTTAAAAGGTACGCAAATTCTGTGAACACATACGCATGAGCGTACAAATTGCGTACGAAAATGACGGGCTTTGCTGGAGAGGAATGGTGGAGCAGGAGGAACGCTCTGAGTCTGACCCCTGACTACATATGGATACTGTATCAGCAGATGACAGCAGATCATCCGGCTGAGACAGAGATGAGCGTGCCATCCACTCCACTACCTCATCCACTGTCTCCTCCACTACAATTTTGCGCCTTGGTGGGTTAGTCTGGTGGAACACCGGCCAAGTATTGCGAATACGACAAGTAGAAGCTCCGGCTACAGGTCCTTTGGCGCTGCTGCCCTGTGCCACCTTCTCCTTTTTTTTTTAGAGCTCGAGGTCTGGCTGGAACTGGACCCCTTTTGCTTATCCATTCCAGACATTTTTCACTTTACTCTGTGGCCCTGCAGCTGGTCTTTGTCTTTGTCCCTGTCTCTCTCCCTATCTCTCTCCCTGTCGATTTCAAGAGGTCAGGCAAATCATTGCCAAACATTGGGACATTCTGAGATGAGATCTAGATCTCAGGGATGTTGTTACATCATCTCCACAGATTACACTAAAGAGTTTTCCGCGCAGGTGCAATGCGCCTGTGCACATGAGCGTTTTTTTCACGCATCATTTCTGCGTTGCGTGAGAATCGCAGCATGTTCTATATTCTGCGTTTTTCGCGCAGCCCTGGCCCCACAGAAGTGAAAGGGGCTTCAGTGAAAAACGCATGCAGTCCGGATGCAATGCTTTTTAGACTGATGATTGCTAGATGTTGCTTGTAAACCTTCAGTTTTTTTCACACGCGTGCATTAAGAACTGAAACACTGAACGCAAATGCAGACAAAACTGACTGAACTTGCTTGCGAAATAGTGCCAGTTTCACTGACCGCATCCTGATACAATCTGTGTCGTTCGGGTAAAAGAGGCCTAAATCGCTAAATGTATTAGTATCCAAAATATGATCACAAAGATATAAAAAACATTAAAAACAATGTTACAATCGCCGCTACCTGACAAAGCCGCATAGAGCGGCGATACGCGTGGGGCTCTGTTCCTTCCACTACAGCTGATATGTGAGGCTGGTATCTATTGTAATCACTAATTAATGTCTTTGTGTTACTTTTTGCAGAACTAATTTGTGCATATGTTGCTGCAATGGTTTTTAATATCTTTGTGATCATATCGTGGAGCAAATATGAGATTTCATTTTATCTGTAAATACTGTTTGAATGAAGATGAAATATTAATATGTCCACATACGTTATAAAACCGTTACCTTCAGTACCTACAATAGAGGCAGAGCTGGCAACTGCTATGGGGCCAAGTACAGCTTCCATGGTAGTTGTCCTAACTCTTATGCACTGAGCTCCCCCTAGTGGTGGCTGCAGGTAAACAGCTTTGTAATAGAATAGCATGAGATTTATCCGTATATTATTATGCCGGTTATCTGGGGTAAATACATTGAGAGGTGTTTTCCGAAGTAGTGACATATTTTACAAGCACTTAAAATAAATTTTGGATGAAGTGGGTGAGACCAAAGACAACGTTTTTCTTATTACAATTTTAATTGACTTAAATTTCTTCCACTTGTATATTTGTCAAAAATCCAGGGCATTGGGCACGTTCTGCATTGTTATGGGAATGACTGATGCAGGTACACTAGGAAACTAGGTGCAGGGGACCATAATAAGTTTTGAGATCTTTGTATGTCCCTGGTGGCACAGAGTGTCGTTACTTCTCCCCATGTCACTCTGGATTCTCCCGCAGTGTGGGTGGAGGTGTGAATACAGAGATAAGAAGCAAGGTTCATGGGGACAGGTAAACAAGGTAAACTCTCCTTCTCTTCCTTGTATCCACAATACTTTTCCTCCATGGGTCTCTGTACTGTATAGAGTAACTTGGTTGTTTGACAGATCGAGGATTATTCCACCCAAAAAAATAAATCTTCTCATTGGCTGGAGCCACACGGTGACGTATCACGTCATATGAAGATCGTAATGTCATGTGACACTGCATCTAATAATTATCCAAAAAGTCACACTCCGCTGTGTCCTATGTGGCTGTTTTTTTTGTGCTAATGCACAGCACATGTTGCCATGTAGCCCCCAATTTTCATGTCTATGAATAACAGGGGATTAAAATTCTTTTTTTTTTCCTTTCAGCATTATAGATTCTTCCCTGTGTGACTTCTCTCATGTTTAACAAAAACTGATTTTCCTGCAAAACATTTCCCACATTCTGAACACGAATACGGCTTCTCTCCTGTGTGACATCTCTCATGCGTAACAAGATGCGATTTCCAAGTAAAACATTTCCCACATTCCGTACATGAATATGGCTTATCTCCTGTGTGAATTCTCTCGTGTGTAACAAGATTTGATTTCCAAGTAAAACATTTCCCACATTCTGAACATGAATGTAGTTTCTGTCCTGTGTGAATTCTCTGATGTTTCACAAGAACCGATTTAACTGCAAAACATTTCCCACATTCTGAACATGAATATGGCTTCTCTCCTGTGTGAATTCTCTCGTGTGTAATAAGCCATGCTTTTTGTGTAAAACATTTCCCACATTCTGAACAGGAATACGGCTTCTCTCCTGTGTGAATTCTCTCATGCGTAACAAGGTGTGATTTATTGCTAAAACATTTCCCACATTCTGAACAGGAATATGGCTTCTCTCCTGTGTGGACTCTCTCGTGTGTAATAAGACATGCTTTTTGGGCAAAACATTTCCCACATTCTGAACAGGAATATGGCTTCTCTCCTGTGTGAATTCTCTCATGTTTAACAAGATGTGATTTATATGAAAAGCATTTCCCACATTCTGAACAGGAGTATGACTTCTCTCCTGTGTGAGTTCTTGTGTGTGTAGAAAGACTTGATCTCTTTATGAACTCCTTTTCACAGTGAACCCTTTTCCCCTCTTCTTGACCTGTATTTGTGGGAACAATCGGTAATTGGTCTGGAGAAGGATTAGGGGGATGATCTGATAAATCTGTGCTGTGAAGTCCTGAATGAACATTAAGGCTTTTTCCTGAAGAGCGCTGCATGACATCTTCATCTTCAAGTTTATATATTGGTGATAACATGACGTTTTCCTCAAATTTCTTACCGTGATTTTCTGTGGAGATGAAAATTAAAATTTGTGATTTTTTTTCAAACGCCAAATAGTACAGAAACTTGTAACATTCCTATGAGGCTGTTAATGGATCCAGCAGGAAGTAGAGGTATACAGTCTGTGGTTCATTTTGAATGCACCTCTGGCTTTGGCTTAAAAAGTTGCACCTAAAGCTACTCATGCCAACCTTATAAAGCTTTGCATAATACTCTGACAAAGTTCTGGACATTTGCCCTTAAATGCCAAGTGGGAATCACATTTAAAATTACTTAAAGGCTATGTACACCTTTGGAGTCAATTTTTTTATGACTGCATTTAACTTATTTTTGGCTAAAAATCATATTTTCAATTGGTCTTTATTAAAAAAAAAATTGAGCTTTTCAGTCACAAAGGGTTAACTGTTTGTCTAGCTGGGTGACTGACTTTCACTTTGTGCCGGTCATCTAATTACCCTTATCTGTAAACTACTGAGAGGTCATAAACACTTATTTAAGCCACATTCTTATCAGTAAGGTATGAATTGAGCTTTAATGAGTATTTATAAGGTCAGAGAGCAGAGATAAGGAGTCCGTCTGCTCCTCAGATGACGGAATTAAGAAAACATCCACAGGCAGCTAGTACAGCTTCTCGGCTCTGTACAGAGAAAAGGATTCCATATGGTTAATAAAGACCAATTGAAAAAGTCATTTTTAGGTCAAAATAAGTATAATGCAATAATAAACAAATTGCTCCCAAAGGTGTACAAGGCCTTTAAAGTGGTTGCCCAGCCATATATACTGATGACCTATCCTCGGGATAGGTTATCAATATCAGATCTGCAGGGGTCCGACACCCTGGACGCCTGCTGATCAGATTTTAGAAGAGGTTGGGTGTCTGACAAGGATGCAGTGTTCCATACAAGTGCCGATTTCTCATCTTTACACTACGCATCATCTCCTGTGGAGCAGAGGCATAGTGTAATTACATTCACTTGAATGGAGCGAGTACTTGTATTACAATGCACTTCTGAGACAAGGCAGAGCGTAATAATCAGGAAGTACAGCTCACATGAAGCATCGCCACTTCCTGTTAAAACAGCTGATCGGAGGGGGTGCTGGGTGTTGGACCGCTGCCGATGGGATATTGATGACAGGTCATCAACAGGAGCGGACTGGGAACTTAAAGTGGCCCCGTTTTGTAGTTGGGTCCAAATTGATGGAAGGCAGGGCCAGCAATACCATATTGTAGCACATTATACCTCCCCGACAGAGTCAAATACCACAGTCCATCACAAAATACATCCCCAAAAACAGAGCTCAGGCGGCCCCCTGGGCATCGGCCCACCAGGAAATTTCCCTGTAAGGTCTATGGCCAATCGGCCCCTGGTCATCAATATACAGTGCATATGGCCGGACAACCCCTTTAAGATCCATTGCCACATTCCTTACAAGCTACAGTCCCCCGTCTTCCAGTTGCTGTATAGAATTAGAAGTGGTGTGGAATTGTAGCTTCTAATTCCATCTGCTGCCTTATTTTACTGCAGCCTGTACTGAGCATGTGTGAAATAGCAGCAGCGGGGGAGGAGGTGCACTGAAAGGAGCTTGTCTATTAAGCTGTAGGTAGATGGAGACTGAGTGTAGTTAGTCAATACAGGATTCTTGAACTCTCTGTAGCTCAAGTCATTATATACTCATTTTAATGTCAGAGAGGAAAACATACAAAAGGATTAGACAGCCATTCTGACATGGAGTTTCAAAGTAAGTACACCAGCCTCATCAGGTCTAAGAGATCTATTTCATACTAGAGATGAGCGAATCGTCCAAAATTCGCTTCGCTGAATGTTTCTCAAACTTTGTACCTCATACGAATCTATTTGGCGAATCTGCGTACAAATCATACGTTATTATGTGGTGATTTGCGAACATTCGCGCACTAATAACGAACGTACGGTGGTTAAAGGTACGCAACTTATGTGAACACGTACGCATGAGCGTACTAATTGCGCACGAATCCTCAGCGTACTATTGTCTAGCGATTGCGTAATTCGCACGCACGACGCTAGACTTTGCTAGAGCGGAATGGTGGAGCAGGAGGAACGCTCTGAGTCTGACCCCTGGCTACATATGGATACTGTATCAGCAGATGACAGCAGATCATCCGGCTGAGACTGAGATGAGCGTGCCATCCACTCCACTACCTCATCCACTTTCTCCTCCACTACAATTTTGCTCCTTGGTGGGTTAGTCTGGTGGAACACCGGCCCAGTATTGCGAATACGACAAGTAGAAGCTCCGGCTACAGGTCCTTTGGCACTGCTGCCCTGTGCCACCTTCTCCTTTTTTTTGGAGCTCGAGGTCTGGCTGGAACTGGACCCCTTTAGCTTTTCCATTCCAGACATTTTCACTTGACTGTAGCCCTGCAGCTGTGGACTTTGGCTTTTGTCTTTCTCCCTGTCTCTCTCCTTGCCTCTCTGCCTATCTTTCTCTCCCTGTCTCTCTCCTTGCCTGATTAATTACTAGCCCTGCACTTGCCCTGCATGTTCCCTGATGTGTAATATGGATTCCCAGAACAATTACACTCCAATTTTAACAACACAGGTCTCAGTGTCTCAGAACTTCACACACAGTGCTTCTCCTCGTCTCAGCAGAAGTGATGCATTACTGGCTTACCGAGCTTGAGCCAATCAGAGCAAGCCCTGCCCACTAGGTCAGGTGACTGCTTTCTTTCCGGGCTTTTTGCCGCATGAATAACGAACAGTAAAATTAACTAATTAACTGAATTTGTACGCATCAGCCTATAAAGTAACTTATACGTAGCATTAGCATACAATTTATCGGACAAGTACGTAGCGAATGTGTAGAAAGCTTTAAGAACATTATCGAAAAAAACCCGGATTCGCTTCGCAGCGGAAAATTTCCAAGATTCGTATTGAATCTACGAAGTGACGAATAGATTCACTCACCTCTATTTCATACTACTTATTGTTACATTTAGTTAGAGATCATCTTTACTATTGTTATGGACAATCTGATCACGTGAAATGTGCTCACGTAACAAGATAATGGGGCCACGAGGTAAAGCACAGGGCTCAGGCTGAATCCATGGACATGACAATGCGGCCTGTATAGTGTAATGGCCGCACAGTCACCAGATCTCAGGTTTATAGATGTCTTCAGGATGCAGTGGAATAGACAGAGTGATGTCATCAATCAGAACCTGGAATAAAGGTCTCCAGCACCTTGTTGGGTCCATTACACTAAGAATTCAGGATGAAGAAGGTGGAGCTAATGAAGTGTCCTGTGAGTGCAGGTGACATCACTGAGACGTCTGTGTCTGTACAATAATCACAGGTGACATCACTGAGACGTCCGTGTCTGTACAATAATCACAGGTGACATCACTGAGACGTCCGTGTCTGTACAATAATCACAGGTGACATCACTGAGACGTCTGTGTCTGTACAATAATCACAGGTGACATCACTGAGACGTCTGTGTCTGTACAATAATCACAGGTGACATCACTGAGACGTCCGTGTCTGTACAATAATCACAGGTGACATCACTGAGACGTCTGTGTCTGTACAATAATCACATGTGACATCACTGAGACGTCCGTTTCTGTACAATAATCACATGTGACATCACTGAACGTCCGTGTCTGTACAATAATCACAGGTGACATCACTGAGACGTCTGTGTCTGTACAATAATCACAGGTGACATCACTGAGACGTCTGTGTTCTGTACAATAATCACAGGTGACATCACTGAGACGTCTGTGTCTGTACAATAATCACAGGTGACATCACTGAGATGTCTGTGTCTGTACAATAATGACAGGTGACATCACTGAGAGGTCTGTGTCTGTACAATAATGACAGTGACATCACTGAGACGTCTGTGTCTGTACAATAATCACAGGTGACATCACTGAGACGTCCGTGTCTGTACAATAATCACAGTGACATCACTGAGACGTCCGTGTCTGTACAATAATGACAGGTGACATCACTGAGACGTCTGTGTCTGTACAATAATCACAGGTGACATCACCGAGACGTCCGTGTCTGATACAATAATCACAGGTGACATCACTGAGACGTCTGTGTCTGTCAATAATCACAGGTGACATCACTGAGACGTCTTGTCTGTACAATAATCACAGTGACATCACCGAGACGTCTGTGTCTGTACAATAATCACAGGTTGACATCACCGAGACGTCTGTGTCGTTACAATAATCACAGGTGACATTCACGAGACTCTGTGTCGTACAAAATCACAGTGACATCACGAGACGTCTGTGTCTGTACAATAATCACAGGTACATCACTGAGACGTCTGTGTCTGTACAATAATCACAGGTGACATCACTGAGACGTCTGTCTGTACAATAATCACAGGTGACATCACTGAGACGTCTGTGTCTGTACAATAATCACAGTACATCACTGAGACGTCTGTGTCTGTACAATAATCACAGGTGGACATCACTGAGACGTCTGTGTCTGTACAATAATCACAGGTGACATCACTGAGACGTCGTGGTCGTACAATAATCACAGGTGACATCACTGAGACGTCTGTGTCGTACAATAATCACATGACATCACTGAGACGTTGTCTGTAAAGGTGATCCTGGACGTCTGGTTACAATAATCACATGTGACATCACTGAGACGTCTGTGTCTGTACAATAATCACAGGTGACATCACTGAGACGTCTGTGTCTGTACAATAATCACAGGTGACATCACTGAGACGTCTGTGTCTGTACAATAATCACAGGTGACATCACTGAGACGTCTGTGTCTGTACAATAATCACAGGTGACATCACTGAGACGTCTGTGTCTGTACAATAATCACAGGTGACATCGGAGCTTCCTGATAATCATGGAGACTGGAGTGCACCGAAAGGAAGCTAAAAAACTCAACACTCAGGCTCTGGGTGAAGGACTTTCTGCCTCTGAACTTATAACATGGCATTCAAAGGAATGCTGGTTTGCTGATACATGAGCTCTTCCATCGTGTGGACATGGATCATGGGATGAGTCATACTCCTGATGGCAGGAATCTAGGTCGATAAGCCTGGTCAATGATGGCTCAGATGTCTACCTACACAGGGTCATGTACATTATCTGCTTCTGATCACTCCATCTTCCTGCTGGGCAAATAGAGGAGACATTTCTGGTCTGGTTGTTACAGTGATTGATCTGAGACCAGCACCATGATGAAACTGTGAACGCAACAGAAACATAGTGCACTTTATATTGGGGGGTATGAATTATCCCATCTGATTTGCTCTACATTATATGATTTTGTTTTAATTTTTTTGTATCACAGACACAGTGAGTGCAACAGTGACCATTATCATTGTTATACCTTTCATTTTTGTGGATGTAGACTTGATCCAGAGGATGGAAAAAAACCCTCAAGGTAGAAGCCAATTTTCCCCATTTTAAGGAAATCAGTATTACTCCCTGGATCAACGACCCCTCTCTAGTAACTATAACCTGTAATATTATTACCTCCAGAAATACATCCAGGCCCCTCCTGATCTCTTATAGTGAACTTACCATCACCACCTCCTCAGGGAGAGAGTTCCATAGTCTCACTGCTCTTACAGTAAAGAATCCATAGTCTCACTGCTCTTACAGTAAAGAGTCCATAGTCTCACTGCTCTTACCGTAAAGAGTCCATAGTCTCACTGCTCTTACCGTAAAGAATCCATAGTCTCACTGCTCTTACCATAAAGAGTTCCATAGTCTCACTGCTCTTACCGTAAAGAGTCCATAGTCTCACTGCTCTTACCGTAAAGAGTCCATAGTCTCACTGCTCTTACAGTAAAGAGTCCATAGTCTCACTGCTCTTACTGTAAAGAATCCATAGTATCACTGCTCTTACAGTAAAGAGTCCATAGTCTCACTGCTCTTACCGTAAAGAGTCCATAGTCTCACTGCTCTTACCATAAAGAGTCCTGTTATACAGAGTGATTAGACTGTCCCTTAGTCATATTTTTTCTAGGCTAAATAACCCTAATTTTGATAATCTTTCTGGGTCCTGTAGTCCACCCATTCTAGTTATTACTTTAGTTGCCCTCCTCTGAACCCTCTCCAGCTCTGCTATGTCTGCCTTGTTCACAGGAGCCCAGAACTGTACACAGTCCTCCATGTGTGGTCTGACTAGTGATGTGTAAAGTGGCAGGACTATGTTCTCATCACCGCCATCTATGCCCCTTCTGATGCAACCCATTATCTTATTGGCCTTGGCAGCAGCTGTCTGACACTGGTTTCTACAGTTACAAGTTTGCTGTCCAAAGTAAAAGGAGAGAGAATTTAGTAAGTCACAGAACCTGAAGTCACTTTCTCCATTCCTGATTCCATACCTGTGGTGACATCTCCTGGAATGTCCTCCTCCACCTCACTCTTACACGGGGGATCGCCCATCATCCTCTCTTCTTCATCCTCCACTTTAATATCAGTCAGATCTTCTCCCTGATTTGTCATCTGTAACAATTCAGTACAATACAGCAGACAGGTGGGAAATCTAACAGATCCACATAAGAGACCCCCACAATCTATGACCCCCCTATATAGATGTGTATAGGGCTCAGCTCCATCTACCTGAGGGTTCTCTGGGACCTTCTCCTCTGGACAGTCCTGGGAATACAGAGGACGGGGACATCTCCTCCTGGATCCATCTGTGGAGAATACATGGCCTCCATTACATGTCACTGCACACACGTGTATACACTGCACATGACGGCTCTTACCTTGTGATATAAGAGGCTGGTGCTCCTCCATTACATGTCACTGCACACACGTGTATACACTGCACATGACGGGTCTTACCATGTGATATAAGAGGCTGGTGCTCCTCCATTACATGTCACTGCACACACGTGTATACACTGCACATGACGGCTCTTACCTTGTGATATAAGAGGCTGGTGCTCCTCCATTACATGTCACTGCACACACGTGTATACACTGCACATGACGGCTCTTATCTTGTGATATAAGAGGCTGGTGCTCCTCCATTACATGTCACTGCACACACGTGTATACACTGCACATGACGGCTCTTACCTTGTGATATAAGAGGCTGGTGCTCCTCCATTACATATCACTGCACACACGTGTATACACTGCACATGACGGCTCTTACCTTGTGATATAAGAGGCTGGGGCTCCTCCATTACATATCACTGCACACACGTGTATACACTGCACATGACGGCTCTTACCTTGTGATATAAGAGGCTGGGGCTCCTCCATTACATATCACTGCACACACGTGTATACACTGCACATGACGGCTCTTACCTTGTGATATAAGAGGCTGGTGCTCCTCCATTACATGTCACTGCACACACGTGTATACACTGCACATGACGGCTCTTACCTTGTGATATAAGAGGCTGGTGCTCCTCCATTACATATCACTGCACACACGTGTATACACCGCACATGACGGCTCTTACCTTGTGATATAAGAGGCTGGTGCTCCTCCATTACATGTCACTGCACACACGTGTATACACTGCACATGACGGCTCTTACCTTGTGATATAAGAGGCTGGGGCTCCTCCATTACATGTCACTGCACACACGTGTATACACTGCACATGACGGCTCTTACCCTGTGATATAAGAGGCTGGGGCTCCTCCATCATGGCCTCCTTGTACAGATCCTTGTGTCCTTCTATATACTCCCACTCCTCCATGGAGAAATAGACAGTGACATCCTGACACCTTATAGGAACCTGACAACACAATGACACCGTCATCACCCAGACCCCTCCAGTGCTGTTACTGGAGAATTTCCCAGCATTCCCAGCAGTGTCACCTCTCCAGTCAGCAGCTCCATCATCTTGTGGGTGAGTTCTAGGATCTTCTGCTCATGTATCAGGGGGTGAGGCTCTGTGATGGGGTGAGGGGTCCTGCTCCGCCCTCCTGACTCCTGGAGATGGATGATGGGAGTCACACAGTCCCCCGATGTCTTCTTCACTATTGTGTACTCCTGTGGATGGAGAGAGACACTTAGGGAATAAACCCTTCAGGGGCCATGTGCTCTCCTCCGGCCCTTTCCTCCTGGGTACAACGTGCCTACTTACCTTCTCATGGCTCCTACAACATGACTATTGGTCACTGGTCACATGACACATCACTCACCATACTGGGGGCTGATCTTCAGGTTCTCCATCACTTGGAAGGTCTGGAGGCCGTTCTACAGGACCCTGGACTCTTCCTATCACTTCCTATGATGGATTCTCCTTCCCGATGTCTGACTTGTTACAGAATACAATAAAGAGGAGAGAAATCTAGAAAAGTTTACCTCTCCGCTCAGCAGGGAGATGATCTCCAAGGTGAGGTCTAATATTCTTCTGCTGATCTCCTTCCTGTCCATCCTTGGTGGATCATTCAGGAGAAGGCTCGTTTTGCTGGTTTTCTTCATCCCTCCTACAAAAAAAAGCAATAAAGGTTAATCAGTGAGTCCCATGTCCCCAATAATGAGTCCGAGAAAAAGTACAACTCATCCCGCAAAACTCAGACCCTCATAAAGCTGCACTGACGAGAAAAACCCTGAGCTCAGGGTTTATCTAAGCTCCTGGCAGTGCAGTGCGTGGAGGCAGGAGACTCTAAGCTCCAGCTGTATCTAAGCTCCTGGCAGTGTTTCTTTCATTCACACAGAGCAGATTCTCTCATCCAGCACCGAATGATAACAACCCCCACTATCCCTACTACTACTCCCCCATCATACTAAGCTGAGGAGTGGAGAAGGATTCCTGTGTGTAATGGAGGAGAATCTCCAGAGGTGACATGTCTGAGCTCTCCAACACACTGTCTCCTCACAGCTCATCTTACCTGCAGGCTGGAGGAATGGCTGATACCAGAGAGAACAAGAGCCCTGACTACCGACCAGGACCTGCCCAGTATCTGCTGCACTGCCAGAGCTGAAGGACCTGGGGTGATGTCACTGTCATGTGATCAGTGCTGGGGGGCGGGGCTCAGGTCATATAGAGGACAAGAGGTGGTGAAGGACCTGGGGTGATGTCACTGTCATGTGATCTGCGCAAGGGGGCTGGGCTCTGCCCCGGTGACCAGATGAGGTGGGAAAGGGACAGTGATGATGGTCATGTGATATCAACGGTGGAGCTCACCAACTTGTGCAGAGTAGGAAGTAGAGAAGTGGAGATCCCTAATATGGAGTCTCAGGAGACAATACGAACCCTGTACATGGGGAGTCTACAGTGGTGTACATAGACAAATAAGGGCCCCATAGCAAGGATCAAAGCAGGCCCCCCACACAGGACACAAGGGTTTCTGACTAAACCCCTTTCAATGACCCTTGGGCCATTTTTCCACTGCCTCATTTGCTAAAAGTTGTTCCTTTAGAGGGTAGAGTCCTGACCAAGTTTTCACCCCCTGTAGAAGAGGAGATTATCCCAAATAAGACTGAGCCCCCTCTTGCCCTGGGCCCCACAGCAGTTGCATGGTCTGCCGCTATGGTAGTTACTCCCTTAACTGTCTAGCACATACTCATAGAGGACTCTTGGAGTCTACAGCTGTCTAGCATATAGTCATAGAGTACTCTTGGAGTCTACAGCTGTCTAGCACATAGCAATAGAGGACTCAGAGTCTACAGCTGTCTAGCACATAGTCATAGAGGACTCTTGGGGTCTACAGCTGTCTAGCACATAGTCATAGAGGACTCTTGGAGTCTACAGCTGTCTAGCACATAGTCATAGAGGACTCTTGGAGTCTACAGCTGTCTCGTACATAGTCATAGAGGACTCTTGGAGTCTACAGCTGTCTAGCACATAGTCATAGAGGACTCTTGGAGTCTACAGCTGTCTAGCATATAGCAATAGAGGACTCAGAGTCTACAGCTGTCTAGCACATAGCCATAGAGGATTCTTGGGGTCTACAGCTCTCTAGCACATAGTCATAGAGGACTCTTGGAGTCTACAGCTATCTAGCATATAGTCATAGAGGATTCTTGAGGTCTACAGCTGTCTAGCACATAGTTATAGAGGACTCTTGGAGTCTACAGCTGTCTAGCACATAGTCATAGAGGACTCTTGGTGTCTACAGCTGTCTAGTACATAGTCATAGAGGACTCTTGGAGTCTACAGCTGTCTAGCACATAGTCATAGAGGACTCTTGGAGTCTACAGCTGTCTAGCACATAGTCATAGAGGACTCTTCTGGTCTACAGCTCTCTAGCACATAGGCATAGAGGACTCTTGGTGTCTACAGCTGTCTAGCACATAGTCATAGAGGAACATCATGAGCCATCTTCGGGAATTGATCAGCCACCACCCATATTACTGTGCACTATGAGGAAGAATTCTCCAGACACACGGTGGGTATATGGTGTCGGATTACCAAGGCCTGAGGTAGGAAGTTTACTGCCAAGCCAGAGTCCTGGAAGGCCTGCACCTAGTAAACTGAATCTTACTGCAAGAAATAAATACAGCAAGTGAGAA
This sequence comes from Rhinella marina, assembly GCA_900303285.1. Classification (NCBI taxonomy): domain Eukaryota; kingdom Metazoa; phylum Chordata; class Amphibia; order Anura; family Bufonidae; genus Rhinella; species Rhinella marina. Next base: position 204,246 of record ONZH01010814.1, on the reverse strand, counting down.
AGTAAGAGCTTGTCTTCGCCCAGGGTCATTTCTGCAGTCGACCCTAGGTACTGGAGTTTGCCTCTTTGAGAGGTCAGGTATGCACATACATCTATGTTGAAACTTCTCCTTAGATAAGACTTTATCTAGTAGTGTAGACTGTTTTGCATGTTACATTGTACAGCGGCTGTGCTTGGTATTGCGCATTCACTTGAATGGGGCTGAGCTGCTCCTAGGCCTCGTGACCAATGAACGTGACGTCACTGGCCTAGGAAAAGCCTAGAGAAGGCTTCGGCATTCATGGGAGCGCCGGTGCCTTCTTAAACAGCTGATCGGCCTCAGGTGTCGGATCCCCACCGATCAGATACTGATGACCTACCCCTTCAAGTTTCCCTGGCAGAGGCTCAGAAGAGGTACAGCCAGGCTTCCCAAAGACCTTGTGGGAAGTAATTGAGAATTCCTGGAGATTACCGGTCAGAGAGTCACTGCATAGTAAGTAAACGGTTACGGTAGTGAGTTTGGATCTACTGTGTCAACCAACAAATTTGACTTTGGTTTAAACCTAAGGACCTTATCCTGGCAGAACCAACAGGCCATGACCTCCTGGTATAATCTCGGCGTGATTGACAGATGACCCACAGAGGCCAGAGACACCAATGAGGGGCACACCAAGGGGTCAGGCAAAATCATAGTCAGGGAATTGGACCAAGTACAGTAAATGACTAAAGGTCAAGACTGGCAGAGAATGGTTAGCACAGAGATCAGACAATGGATGGTGAGAATTCAGTAGAGAGTCAGTACAAGGGCAGACAACCAAATGCAGCAAACCTTTACGGGGAACTAGCAAGCTAAGCAAACTATTGCTCAGGCACCCTCCCACAGAGAACGGTACGCCATCCAGTGAAAATTAGGGAGCCAGATGGAGCAGACGTCCAAGTCCTAGGAGGAGAGGCCTTGCCAGTATGCAGTCCACAGCTTGCATGGAGGAACAGAATAGACTTGGAGGCCGGACCCGCTAGAAAGAAGACACCGGTAGGAAAGTCTGGGCTACCGGACAAGATGAGCAGGACAGTGGCGGCCTCGGGCCAACTGTGTATCACTTATAAACATCTGCAAGGTCCTGACAACTCCAGACATGGTCCAGAACCATCCTTAGCCAGGTAAGTATACCACGATGATAGCCTTGCACACAAAGAAAGATTTAAAAACAGGTAGAGCTGGGGAAGCTTCAGGGCAAGATGGGCGTTAGGGGTCATTTCAGACCATATTGTTCATCAATAATACAGCTCGAATCCGTACTCATGTTTCTTTTAGAACAATTTAAATAGACCAAGGGAATGACTCCGGGTTGCTCCCTGTGATACTTACTATGTATTATAGCCCTCGAAGCACTAGATTGTTATCTCAAGGACTCATCCCTTTATCAGAGAACTGAAATAGGGTTCAGTAAATCTAAAATAGCAGAAAACTAGATATAAAAAAGTAGAAAATACAGAAAAGTAGAAATGTATTTACTGAAGAATTGTATTTTTTTATTGTACATGTTTTTTTTTTTCGAATAAAGATTATATAAAAAAAAAAAAAATCAAAAATAGCATGGTTTACCAAAGACATCGTTCTCGAAACCCAAGAATGAAACTAATAGCTGAAGAAGTTGTTGAGTTTAGAGAGGACTAGTGTTGATCGAGCACCCAGGTGCTCGTTTGCTCTGATCGAGCACTTGGGGGTGCTCGAGAGTTCGGCCGAGCACAATTTAAGTCTATGGGATTAAACCAGGCACCCCCCGCTCGGAAGAGGGGAGAGTGTCTGGTTTAAAGGGGTCGCAAAAAAAAAACAAAAAAAAAAACACAGACACTGAGTTGAACTTACCTTCCCCGGCAGCTCCTGACCTGTTCCAGCAGGAAAGACGGCGCGCAGAGCGGTAAGTTTTACCACAGCGTCACCTGCTGGAGGGAGGAGGTAGCTGCTGGGAAAGGTAAGGACGAATCCGTCATGAACTCCATTGAAAGTCAATGGAGGATGGATCCCTTTACTAGTGTGTCATACCAAACATCTTGGTGCGGGGAGGGGACTCGAGCTTTGCGCTCGAGTACACTCAGTGTTCGGTTGAACACCAAGTGGACCCGAGCGCAGGCATGCTCGGCCGAACTCAGTGTTGCATGCTCGCTCATCACTAGAGAGGACATAAGCAGAACATCACAAACAACAAAAATTATTTGATAGGTGAAATCACTTTATTGGTAAAGATTGGGCAAGAACAAAAATAGTCAAGTCTATGACAACACATCAGTGCTCTCAATGGTTTGTTACAGTGAACCTCAAGGAACTGAGTGTCCCTAAAGGGGTTATCCAATATTAATAATAGTGGCCCAGACCTGCCCGGCCCAGGGTGGGGGGTGATGCTTACCCGATCTCCACTGCTGGATCTGGTCTCTAGAGCCAACAGTTCCACTCTCATGTGTGTTGAGGACAACATCCGTCGGCGGGGGAAAATGTGACCGATGCAGACAATCACAGATCGCAATGGTGACCTGCTCTCACAAGTGACGTCAACAGATGTGGGAGCAGACCCGTGGACCTGGGAGTTCAAGAGGGGATCAGGTAAGCATCACCCCCACCCTGGGTCGGACAGGTCCGGGCCACTATTTTAGTATTGGATAATCTAATATCTTCCTCGAGCGTAGCAAATGGAGTAACTCAAAGCAGTAGAGCGTCATTAAGGATTTCACTTCCCGCAATTTTATAAAAAGATCTGGTTGGATTTACAAAAACAGCCAAGGTCTCTGCATTATTATTTCTCTAACACCCATAGAAGTGAATGGAAGTTAAAGAAACAGTGTAGCACAGTGACCCCGACTGTATCTGTAACCAGGCCTCCTCTCTCAGCCTCTGGATATGTCCTAATGTCCGAGAATAGAAAACCCCTTTAAATATAAGATTTAAAATATACATTAAGTACAATATATATTATATATCATATTCATTTGCTATATTTATTAATCCCCGCACCCAACTCTAATAAAATGTTTGGAAACAAAATTAAAAAACGCGCATGAAGTACATTCGATATTTAACGAGCAAAACCCAAATGAGAGGGCGACCTACTGGTCGCTACTTATCTGAGAAATACATTTACTGACAAAAACAAAATAAATGCACCCAGATAGAAATGTCGCATTGCTGAAAAACTCAGCATTCAGTTATATCCTAGGCAGATACGGAAATGATTACAGGTGTGAGCTGATCAGACTCCTTGACACATAAAAGTGCATCCCTATACAAATTCTCTCAGAGGTTACTTTTGGGTAGTGTACCTCTTTGTGAGAGATTGTTGATTGCTAGACATTCCTGACATCCCAGTCAACAGACTTTAAGAGGCACATCATTGGACTAACAGAAGCAGGACAGTTGCAAATATAAAATTTTCTTAGTGTAACTTTTTTTTTTGTAATGTATACTGACTGTTTTTGTAATTTAGTTACTGAAATTGTACATTTTTATTAGAAAAACAGTGGCCCATTTTGTGCCTTTTCAACGCTCCTCTGTCTTCTGTTTACATCTCCACACTGACTGCTGCTGCCTCTCTCTTTACATATATATAGCCACATGTGTGTGTGCAGCAGTCGGTGTGGAGCGCGTCTCCACAGGTGCGCTATGGGAGGGGGGGGGTAAAGTCTATTAAGAATACAAAAAGCATTAATAAAGTATATGACAAAAAGTGTTATTATGGCATTAGGGACATTTCAAAAATGTAATCAAAAGTTTAGTTACTCTTTAAGTAATCAGAAGACAGGCAACGTTGCTAAGGCACAAAATGGGCCACTGTAGAACTATTTTTGTAATAGAAATGTACAATTTCAGTTATTAAAGTATATTACAAAAATGGTCAGTATCACTGCCCCTATACATTGCAAAAAATTACAGTTACTTTAAATTTAAATACTATTTGAATAAAAATTATTAATATGTCCACATACGTTATAAAACTATTACATGGAGCGTCGTTACTTCTCCCCACGTCACGAAATCTCAGCTCTAAAATAGCTGCACGACGGCGAGTTGCAGACAAGTTCCGCAACTATTCAGAGACTTGAGGTTACATGAGACATGTTGTCGTGTAACCTGTCTGAAGAACATGGGTCTAAAATTCTTTTTTGCTCTTGTGACATTTCCCATATTCCAAAAAATAATAGTTTCTTCTGAGCTGATGATATTTAGAAACTAATTTCAGAACAAAACATTTTCCACATATAAAACATCAAAACAGCTTCTCTCCTGTGTGACGTCTCTGATGATCCTTAAGTTTGTCTTTAGTAGTAAAACATTTCTCACAGTCTGGGCACGGAAATGGCTTCTCTCCTGTGTGAATTCTCTCATGTCTAACAAGGTGTGATTTATCAGTAAAACATTTCCCACATTCGGAACATGAATATGGCTTCTCTCCTGTGTGGCTTTTCTCATGTCTAAGAAGATGTGATTTATCTATAAAACATTTCCCACATTCTGAACATGAAAACGGCTTCTCTCCTGTGTGACGTTTCTCATGTCTAACAAAATCTGTTTTATAAGTAAAGCACTTCCCGCATTCTGAGCATTCATATGGCTTCTCACCTGTGTGAGTTCTTTTATGTGCAACAAGATGTGATTTATATGTAAAACATTTCCCACATTCTGAGCATAAAAACGGCTTCTCTCCTGTGTGAATTCTCTCATGGGAAACAAGACTTGATTTATATGTAAAACTTTTCCCACATTCTGAACATGAGTGCAGCTTCTCTCCTGTGTGACTCCTCTCATGTATAACAAGACTTGATCTGTCTATAAAACATTTCCCACATTCTGAACATGAATATGGCTTCTCTCCTGTGTGACGTCTCTTATGGGTAACAAGATCTGATTTGTATTTAAAAGATGTCCCGCATTCTGAACATGAAAATGGTTTCTCTCCTGTGTGACTTCTCTCATGTGCGATAAGATGTGATTTCAGTGTAAAACATTTGCCACATTCTGAACATGGAAATGGCTTCTCACCTCTGTGAATTCTCTCATGCCTAGCAAGATTTGATTTTTCTGTAAAACATTTCCCACATTCTGAACATGAATACTGTTTCTCTCCTGTGTGAATTCTCTCGTGGGTAACCAGATGCGATTTATATCTAAAGCACTTCCCGCATTCTGAACAGGAGTAAGGCTTCTCCCCTGTGTGAATTCTTCTCTCTATAGAAAGCCTTGATCTTTTTGTTAACTCTTTACTTTTCTGAGCTGTACTTGAGGTAACAATCTGAGAAAGGTCAGAAGAAGGTTCCTCATGATTCAGAGGATTATATGAGAGATCTGTACTGTATGGTCCTGCATGTACATTAAGGGTAATGAGGTTTTCTTCTGAAGAGCAGTCCATGGTATTTTCATCTTCTGCTTTATAATGCAGTGATACTATATTTTCATAAAAATTTTCACTGGAGTTTTCTGTGAAGAGAGATAAAAGAAGATAGGTAAAGCATAGTTTGGTTAAACTTTGGTTAAAAACAAAAAAAGTGGACCAAAATTGGTTTCTAGCCTCATACAAAGCTTTGTGTAACACTGTGAACAAGTCCAGGACTCTGGTCTGCAACCAGTAACCACTTATTACACAAAATTATTCAAAACATTGAAAAACTTGACATGTATGGCAATCAAGATTACATTCTCTCAAGAAATTTGGCCTTTCAATGACATTTGGAGATTACATTAATGCGAAAGATAACTTAAAAAGGATCTGTTACCATATTCCTCAACATAAACTGCATTCATTACTGAATAGATCACTTAGGTCTGATGAAACTGGTGTATTCACTAGAAAAAACCCATGCTATAATGTCTACCTAGATTTTAACCAACAAACACTTTCTACTCTAGGGTACCTCCTCCTCTGCTGCTGCAATCTCACATTGCTCAGACTTAGCCCAAAGCCACACTGGTTAGTCGGCACTATGGGTCCATGTCCACTGCCCGTAAAAGTAAGCTTAGATGTGGACCTCTCTGAAGTGACTTTCTCCATTCCTGATTCCATACCTGTGGTGACATCTCCTGGAATGTCCTCCTCCACCTCACTCTTACACGGGGGATCGCCCATCATCCTCTCTTCTTCATCCTCCACTTTAATAATAATCAGATCTTCTCCCCGATTTGTCATCTGTAACAATTCAGTACAATACAACAGACAGGTGGGAAATCTAACAGATCCACATAAGAGACCCCCACAATCTATGACCCCCCTATATAGATGTGTATAGGGCTCAGCTCCATCTACCTGAGGGTTCTCTGGGACCTTCTCCTCTGGACAGTCCTGGGAATACAGAGGACGGGGACATCTCTCTGGTGGATTTCTCCTCCTGGATCCATCTGTGGAGAATACATGGCCTCCATTACATGTCACTGCACACACGTGTATACACTGCACATGACGGCTCTTACCTTGTGATATAAGAGGCTGGTGCTCCTCCATTACATGTCACTGCACACACGTGTATACACTGCACATGACGGCTCTTACCTTGTGATATAAGAGGCTGGAGCTCCTCCATTACATGTCACTGCACACACGTGTATACACTGCACATGACGGCTCTTACCTTGTGATATAAGAGGCTGGTGCTCCTCCATTACAGGTCACTGCACACACGTGTATACACTGCACATGACGGCTCTTACCTTGTGATATAAGAGGCTGGTGCTCCTCCATTACATATCACTGCACCACACGTGTATACTCTGCACATGACGGCTCTTACCTTGTGATATAAGAGGCTGGTGTTCCTCCATTACATGTCACTGCACACACGTGTATACACTGCACATGACGGCTCTTACCCTGTGATATAAGAGGCTGGGGCTCCTCCATTACATGTCACTGCACACACGTGTATACACTGCACATGACGGCTCTTACCTTGTGATATAAGAGGCTGGTGCTCCTCCATTACATATCACTGCACACACGTGTATACACTGCACATGACGGCTCTTACCTTGTGATATAAGAGGCTGGTGCTCCTCCATTACATATCACTGCACACACGTGTATACACTGCACATGACGGCTCTTACCTTGTGATATAAGAGGCTGGGGCTCCTCCAGTACATGTCACTGCACACACGTGTATACACTGCACATGACGGCTCTTACCTCGTGATATAAGAGGCTGGGCTCCTCCATTACATGTCACTACACACACGTGTATACACTGCACATGACGGCTCTTACCTTGTGATATAAGAGGCTGGGGCTCCTCCATTACATATCACTGCACACACGTGTATACACTGCACATGACGGCTCTTACCTTGTGATATAAGAGGCTGGTGCTCCTCCATTACATATCACTGCACACACGTGTATACACTGCACATGACGGCTCTTACCTTGTGATACAAGAGGCTGGGCTCCTCCATTACATATCACTGCACACACGTGTATACACTGCACATGACGGCTCTTACCTTGTGATATAAGAGGCTGGGGCTCCTCCATCATGGCCTCCTTGTACAGATCCTTGTGTCCTTCTATATACTCCCACTCCTCCATGGAGAAATAGACAGTGACATCCTGACACCTTATAGGAACCTGACAACACAATGACACCGTCATCACCCAGACCCCTCCAGTGCTGTTACTGGAGAATTTCCCAGCATTCCCAGCAGTGTCACCTCTCCAGTCAGCAGCTCCATCATCTTGTGGGTGAGTTCTAGGATCTTCTGCTCATGTATCAGGGGGTGAGGCTCTGTGATGGGGTGAGGGGTCCTGCTCCGCCCTCCTGACTCCTGGAGATGGATGATGGGAGTCACACAGTCCCCCAATGTCTTCTTCACTATTGTGTACTCCTGTGGATGGAGAGAGACACTTAGGGAATAACCCTTCAGGGGCCATGTGCTCTCCTCCGGCCCTTTCCTCCTGGGTACAACGTGCCTACTTACCTTCTCATGGCTCCTACAACATGACTATTGGTCACTGGTCACATGACACATCACTCACCATATTGGGGGCTGATCTTCAGGTTCTCCATCACTTGGAAGGTCTGGAGGCCGTTCTACAGGACCCTGGACTCTTCCTATCACTTCCTATGATGGATTCTCCTTCCCGATGTCTGACTTGTTACAGAATACAATAAAGAGGAGAGAAATCTAGAAAAGTTTACCTCTCCGCTCAGCAGGGAGATGATCTCCAAGGTGAGGTCTAATATTCTTCTGCTGATCTCCTTCCTGTCCATCCTTGGTGGCTCATTCAGGAGAAGGCTCGTATTGCTGGTTTTCTTCATGACACCTTCCATAAAAAAAGAGGAAAAAAGTAATGAGCTCTGTGTGTATCTAAGCTCCTGGCAGTGAAAACCTCATTTACACAGAGTAGACTCTCTCATCGAGCACCGAATGATGACAACCCCCACTATCCCCACTACTACTCCCCCATCATGTGAGGAGCGGAGAAGGATTTCCTTGTGTGTAATGGAGGAGAATCTCCAGAGGTGACATGTCTGAGCTCTCCACCACACTGTCTCCTCACAGCTCATCTTACCTGCAGGCTGGAGGAATGGCTGATACCAGAGAGAACAAGAGCCCTGAGTACCTGACCAGGACCTGCCCAGTATCTGCTACACTGCCAGAGCTGAAGGACCTGGAGTGATGTCACTGTCATGTGATCAGTGCAGGGGGTGGGGCTCAGCAGTGGAGAAAACAGGTGGGGAAGGACCTGTGAAAAGGTCACCATCATGTGATCACTGTCTGACGCACTGAGCCCCGCCTCTTGCACTGATCACATGATGGTGACATCACCACAGGTCCTTAAGCTCTGGCAGTGTAGCAGATACACAGCAGGTCATGGTAACATAGTAACATAGGTTATAAGGTCAAAAAAAGCCCTCTGTCCATCCAATTCGGCCTGTTATCCTGCACGTTGATCCAGAGGAAGGCAAAAAAGCCTGTGAGGTAGAAGCTAATTTTCCTCACTTTAGGGGAAAAAATTCCTTCCCGACTCCAATCAGACATCAGAATAACTCCCTGGATCAACGACCCCTCTCCAGTAACTATAACCTATAATATTATTAACCTCCAGAAATACATCCAGGCCCCTCCTGATCTCTTATAGTGAACTTACCATCACCACCTCCTCAGGGAGAGAGTCCATAGTCTCACTGCTCTTACCGTAAAGAATCCTCTTCTATGTTTGTGTACAAACCTTCTTTCCTCCAGAAGCTGAGGATGTCCCCTCGTCACAGTCACAGTCCTGGGGATAAATAGATGATGGGAGAGATCTCTGTACTGACCTCTGATATATTTATACATAGTTATTAGATCTCCCCTCAGTCGTCTTTTTTCTAAAGTGAATAACCTTAATTTTGATCTTTCTGGGTCCTGTAGTCCACCCATTCCAGTTATTACTTTCGTTGCCCTCCTCTGAACCCTCTCCAGCTCTGCTATGTCTGCCTTGTTCACAGGAGCCCAGAACTGTGTGGTCTGACTAGTGATGTGTAAAGTGGCAGGACTATGTTCTCATCACCGCCATCTATGCCTCTTTTGATGTAACCCATTATCTTATTGGCCTTGGCAGCAGCTGTCTGACACTGGTTTCTACATCTTAGTTTGCTGTTTACTAGAATTCCTAGGTCCTTTTCCATGTCAGATTTACCCAATGTTTTACCATTTAGTATGTACTGGTGACTTGCATTATTTCTTCCCATGTGCATAACCTTACATTTGTCCCTAGTGTTAAACCTCATCTGCCACTTCTCTGCCCAAGCCTCCAGTCTATCCAGATCCATCTGTAGCAGTATACTGTCCTCTGTAGTATATATACAGTATACTGTCCTCTATAGTATATATATAGTATACTGTCCTCTGTAGTATATATACAGTCTACTGTCCTCTGTAGTATATATACAGTATACTGTCCTCTGTAGTATATATACAGTATACTGTCCTCTATAGTATATATGTAGTATACTGTCCTCTGTAGTATATATACAGTATACGTTCCTCTGTAGTATATATACAGTGTACTGTCCTCTGTAGTATATATATATATATATATATATATATATATATACACACACAGTATACTGTCCTCTGTAGTATATATACAGTATACTGTCCTCTTCTGTGTTAATTACTTTACACACTTTAGTGTCATCTGCAAAAATCGATATTTTACTAAGCAAGCCTTCTACAAGATCATTAATAAATGGCCTTTAGTTTGATGGGGGGAGGACTAGTGGGGATAGTGGGGGCTGTCATCATTCGGCGGCCCCTGACTGTCCTAGTCAGGGGCCCCTGCATCCAGGAGGAGGATGAATGGAGTGGGGCCCGGCCTGAGCTCCGCTCTCTGCAGTCTCTTCTCTAGGAGTTCTGGACACAGCTGAGCACAGCCCAGAGGTGGGACCTGCATCTATCAGACATTTATCTCCTGTGGAGCCACCAGAAATCTCCATGTTGGGGCCCCTGGAATCCATGTGGTGGGGGCTCTGAGAAGCGGGGCCCCTCCAGGCTCAGGAAGTGCGATTCTGGAGGTGACATCTGGTCTTGTCCCCTGGATGATTTCCTCTCCTCTTCTTATAAAGGCGCCTGCAGTACTAGAAGCCTCCAGCTCCTCCAGTTCTCTCCTCTTCTCCTGAATGACCACCAAGGATGGACAGGAAGGAGATCAGCAGAAGAATATTAGACCTCACCTTGGAGATCATCTCCCTGCTGAGCGGAGAGGTAAACTTTTCTAGATTTCTCTCCTCTTTATTGTATTCTGTAACAAGTCAGACATCGGGAAGGAGAATCCATCATAGGAAGTGATAGGAAGAGTCCAGGGTCCTGTAGAACGGCCTCCAGACCTTCCAAGTGATGGAGAACCTGAAGATCAGCCCCCAATATGGTGAGTGATGTGTCATGTGACCAGTGACCAATAGTCATGTTGTAGGAGCCATGAGAAGGTAATTAGGCACGTTGTACCCAGAAGGCAAGGGCTGCAAACAAGACGATCAGATGGTTAAGAGAAAATCATCTGTACGGCAAGTTCGAGAAATATATCTTTGAGCAGTCTTCACTTCCATTCCTAGGATACATAATATTCGATACTGTCCTGCAGATGGATCCCGAGAAGCTGTCACCAATTTTAAAGTGGCCTCGTCCTTCTGGTTGAAAAGCAATCCAACGGTTCCTGGGATTTGCCAACTATTATCGCTAGTTTGTGTCATGCTTCTCATCCTTGACAGCTCCCATCTCTGCCTTGACCCGCAAAGGAGCAAATCCCAAGAATTGGACAGCTGAGGCTGAATTGGCATTCCAAGCCTTGAAGCAGGCTTTCTCTGTGGCTCCGGTTCTCCATGCCCTGATGCTAATTATGCAATTCTATCATGAGGTGGATGCATCGTCTCTTGGAGCTGGGGCGATGCTTTCACAAAAAACTTCCTCCAGTGCTTTCTTCTCCAGGGCCTTCTCTGCTCCTGAGCGCAACTACTCGATTGGGGACAGAGAGTTCTTGGCCATCAAAATGGCACTTGAGGAATGGTGTTACCTTCTGGAGGGAGCATCTCATCCTGTGGGGATCTACACCGATCACAAGAATCCAACCTATCAGCAGTCTGCACAAAGACTGAATCCTTGTCAAGCCAGTTGGTCCTTATACTTTGCCAGTATTGATTTTGTTTTTCACTTCCATGCCACAGAGAAGAATATCAAAGCAGATCTCTCGAGGTCCTTTGATGCTACTGATTGGGATTGATTGATTCCACGAAAATCGCTGTTTGTCCTGTCAAATTGTCTGAGACTATGCCCAGAAAGACTTTTGTTGCTCAGTCCCTCAGGAAGCAAGTTTTACTCTGTGGTCATTCCTCAAAAATTGCAGGTCATGCCAGACAATGTAAAGCTTTCAAGTTCATTGCTCAACGGTACTGGTGGCCATCCATACGGCAAGACATCCAAGAGTTTGTCGCTGCCTGTCCATCATGTGCACAGAATAAACATCAGGCAACATCCAGTGGGCCTCTTACTTCCTCTTCCCGAGGCTCCAACAAATATCCATGGACTTTATTACTTATCTACTCTTATCCTCTGGTTCTTCTGTTCTGGAGAGCTCCCTGCTAGCTATGTGTCCATGGACTTCTCTTCAGCTTATCATCCGCTGTCTAATGATCATGTGGAATGTGTCAACCAAATCCTGACCAATTTTTTTGCAACACTTCACCAACCTCCATCACGAAGACTGGACCGAGGTATTACCTTGGGCAGAGTTTTCGTCAGCGAATCTTCCAAGAAGTCACCATTTTACCTTATTTATGGTCAACAACCTAACATCCCACTTCCGGTGTCTTCTACCTCTGGTATGCTTGCAGCGGCTGCAACTTCAAGAGAGTTCTCTAAAACCTGGGAGGAGAACGGGGCAGCTCTGATGGAGGCTGCTGATAAAAGATGTAGAGATTCTCCTAAGTTCCGTCCCGGTGATAAAGTGTGGCTTGCCTCCAAACGCATCAGACTCAAAATATTCTCTTACAAATTGTGTCCACGCTTCATCTGTCTATTTGAGATCCTTGAGCAATTTAATGATGTTTCCTACAAGTTTAAGCTGCGGCCTTTTCGCCGGGTACCAAATTCCTTCCACGTCTCCTTGCTGAAACCTGTCATCCTAAATTGTTTAGTCAAGAAACCTGTTTCAGCAACTGTTCAGGTCAGTGAGTAAAATGTCTGTGAGGTAAAAGCTATTCTGAGGAATACGAGTAGAGGTAGAACCCTGTTTCTTGTGGATTGGAGGGGGTTTGGCCCTGAGGAAATATCTGATATCTGAGGAACCTTGTTTCTTGTGGATTGGAGGGGGTTTGGCCCTGAGGAAATATCTGATATCTGAGGAACCTAGAGAGAACATCAATGCCTCTCTTCTTCTGAACATTTTTTTTGTCTAGAGCCAGGCCTGAGCAGAGGGGGTTGGGGGGGGAGGGTACCGTTAGCCTAGCAGTCCGTGCCAACGCTGCTGCTCCTACACGCAAGCATGGACTCCCTCCTGCTTCCGTGCTATCTGCACAAGTGCAGATAAGTGTGTATGGCATCCTCCTTCCTACTTAGAGTCCCTGCTTCTCGATTAAATGGATTTGTTTGATTGCCACCTGCCCCTGACTACTTTGATTACGGCCTTTGCTTGATCGCTGCCTGCCCTGACTCTGGACTTCCTGACCACGTCTATACCCTCACTGCTTTGCACCGATATCTCTGACCCCCAGGTCAGGTGCTACTGGCCCAGGGACTGCTCTAGAGTGGTACCTGGTGACTACCGTAATGGCCCAAGCCTATCCTCACCATCAGAGGTTCTAGTGAAGACCAGGTAGTTACTTAGTCACACCCCTCCAGGGTATAGCCGGTCAGTGATGCAGCGGGTTCACACCTGGCACTACTACGTACTGCTCCCACCATCACCTCACCATGCCCGCATCTATGTCATTTATTTACTGTCTTATATCCAATATGTAGGCCATACGACCCCATCCATCAGAACCTGACTCAAATACAGTTCTAATATCAGAAAAGGTCTCCATACACACAGAGTATCTAGACATTTCACTCAAGTCCATGAGAAAAATGCTGGTTCTCTCTGTTTAGTGGTTATCGATCATATCCCTTTGTCCCAGCCATCCAGATACAAAAAACTAAAGTAGAGAATCCTATTGGACTTAAGCTTAACACCCTGTTCCTGGACAGCCTGAATGAATTCATTGAAACTATCAAATAAGTGTGTTTATATGTACCGCATTTTTCGCCCTAGGTTTTAGAGGAGGACAGTAAGAAAAAAATATTTTTCATTAGACCTCAGATCAGACCAGCAATCAGATCCCCAACGTTAATCAGACCTCAGCTCACAGCCCCAATCATACCCCCAATGTTAATAAGACCCCAATAGGACTTCAGATCAGACCTCCGCTTTCCGGTCTTCACTCATTAGTATTCACCCCATAATCAGGCAGACACCAGAGCGGTGCGCACCCGAACAGTGCAGGAGCCTGGCATTAGAGTGAAAAAAGTGTTTTTAATAATAAAAAATAATGTTTCAAGTAAAACAAAAAAAATATGGTAAAAAAAGAAAAAAAAACACAATAAACTAAAAACTGTCACCTAACATCACAAAAAGTGCCAAAAGAAAAAAAAAGTGGCTTTCAGAAGATGGAGACACAAAAACATTTATTTTTCCCAAAAATGATTTATTATATAAAACTGAAACAAACAAAAAATATATTTTGATATTTTCACATCCATAACAACTTGTTCTATAAAAAATAGCACATGATGTAACTTTTCAGATGGAAAAAATAAAAACTGTGCTAGAGCAGCCATTTTTTTGGTTACCTTGCCTCACAAAATGCATAATATAGAGCAATCAAATTATATGTACCCCAAAATGGTATCAATAAAACTGTCACCCTATCCTGTAGTTTCCAAAATAGGGTGACTTTTTGGTAGTTTCTACTGTAGGAGTGCATCAGGGGGCTTCAAATGGAACATGGTGTCCAAAACCAGCCGAGCAAAATCTGCCTCCCAAAAACCATACGGTGCTCCTTTTCTTCTGCGCCCTTCCGTGTGCCCGTACAGCAGTTTACAATCACAAATGGGGTGTTTCTATAAACTGAAGAATCAGGATAATAGATACTGAGTTTTGTTTGGCTGTTAACCCTTGATGTGTTACAGAAAAAAAATGGATTGAAATGGAAAATCTCCATTTTCCTTTAATTCTTGTGGAACACCTAAACAGTTATCAATATTTGTAAAATGAGTTTTTAATAACTTGAGGGGTGTAGTTTTTTAAAATGGGGTCATTTATGGGTGGTTTCTACTATGTAAGCCCCACAAAGTGACTTCATAACTGAACTGGTCCTTAAAAAGTAGATTTTGGAAATTTTCTTAAAAATGTTAAGAATTACTCCTAAAATTTTATGCCCTAAAAAATAAAATGACATTTACAAAATTATGCCAACATAAAGGTAGACATATGGGGAATGTTACGTAACACATATTTTATGAGGTATTACTATCTGTTTTAAAAGCAGAGAAATAGGCATTTTGAAAATTGCAAATTTTGCTAATTTTTGGTAAATTTTGGATTTTTTCATAAATAAAGGTGGAATATACCGACTTTACCACTGTCATGGAGTACAATGTCTCAGGAGAAAACAATCTCAGAATGGCTTGGATACGTAAACGTGTTCCAAAGTTATTACCACATAAAGTGACCGATCTGCAAAAAATGGCCTGGGCAGAAAGGTAAAAACTGTCACAGGGTCGAAGGGGTTAAATACTGTTTGGATGAAGATGAAATATTAATATGTCCACATGCGTTATAAAACTATTACATGGAGCGTCGTTACTTCTCCCCATGTCACTCTGGATTCTCCCGCAGTGTGGGTGGAGGTGTGAATACAGGGATAAGATGCAAGGTTCATGGGAACAGTTCATCTTCTTCTCTTCTAAGAAATATTAGTCATTTGGCAGATTCAGGATAATTCCACCCCAAAAAATACATATTCTTAACGGCTGTTAGGCTGGGGCTACATAGTAATGTCCGTAATGTCATATCATAACACTACATCTAATGACTATCAATGGGGTCACAATGTGACAGTCACGAAAGGTCGAACACTTAGATTTTTGGTCAGAGACCATATACAGGTCATAATACAACACAAAGCAAGTCGACGGCATCTTGAAGGCATGTATTCTGCAATTTGGCTGTTACACCTTTCCTGTGTGAATTCGCTCATGATAAACAAGATTTGATTTACGTGTAAAACATTTCCCACATTCTGAACATGAATACGGTTTCTCTCCTCTGTGACTTCTCTTATGTATGAGAAGGCTTGATTTTCTTGTAAAACATTCCCCACATTCTGAACATGAATATCGTTTCTCTCCTGTGTGACTTCTCTCATGTGCAACAAGATTTGATTTCTGTGTAAAACTTTTCCCACATTCTGAACATGAATATGGCCTCTCCCCTGTGTGAATTCGTACGTGTGTATCAAGACTTGATTTATTTGCAAAACATTTTCCACATTCTGAACATGAATTCATCTCTCCTCTGTGACCTCTCTCATGTGTAAGAAGATTTTGTTTACGCGTAAAACTTTTCCCACATTCTGAACATGAATATGGCTTCTCTCCTGTGTGAAGTCTCACATGTGCTACAAGATTAGTTTTAGTTATAAAACATTTTCCACATTCTGGACATAAATATGGTTTCTCTCCTGTGTGACTTCTCTCATGGGTAACAAGGTGTGTTTTATCTATAAAACATTTCCCACATTCTGAACATGAATATGGTTTGTCTCCTGTGTGACGTCTCTCATGTGCAACAAGATGCGATTTATTTGCAAAACGTTTCCCACATTCTAAACATGAATATGGTTTCTCTCCTGTGTGACTTCTCTCATGTATAACAAGTTTTGGTTTCTGTGTAAAACATTTCCCACATTCTGAACATGAATATGGCTTCTCTCCTGTGTGAAGTCTCTCATGTGTCATAAGATCTGATTTTTGTGTAAAACATTTTCCACATTCAGAACATGAATATGGCTTAACCCCTTTGTGAATCCTCTCATGTGCATGAAGACGTGATTTATTTGTAAAACATTTCCCACATTCTGAACATGAATATGGAATCTCTTCTGTGTAAATTCTTCTTTGTGTAGGAAAACATGATCTTTTGCTAAAGGTTTTACCCACTTTCTGATCTGTACTTGTGGTAACAATTTGTGATTGTTCAAGATAATGTTCTACATATTTAGAGGACTTATATGAGAGATTTGTACTGTGAAGTCCCGGATGTAAGTTTTCTCCTGAAGATCGCTGCATGATATCTTCATCTTCTGCATTAGAATTTTGTGATAACATGAAGTTTCCCTTAAAATGTTTACTGGGATTCTCTGTGAAGATAAAAATATTAGGATGTAAGTGGATCCAGCAGAAACTAGAAGTATATAGAAAGTCATTCACTTTGAACGCTCTTTTGGATTTGGTTAAAAAAAAAAAAAATCTGCCCATAAAACTGCATGTGTGATCCTGGCCTTATAAAGCTTTTTATAACACTGCCTGACAGGGTCCTGGATCCTGGTATACACCCGGTAATCACTTTTATTACACAAATGTATTGTAGCTTACTATACCTAGCAATGCTTTCTACACATTTGACCTTCAATGCCAGGAGGGCATTGTATTAATGCCACAAATTTACTTAGGATTTCTTTCCACATCCCTCAACACAAACTGCATTCATTATGAAAAAGACCTCTTAAAGGGACCCGGACATACCCTTAATTTCACCCAGGCAGCCTGCCTGATGTTAGCTTCGGAGCATCCTATTTTCCGATGCCCTCCTTTGCCCTGCGCTAATTAGGCATTTTGGACGGTTCCGGTGACGAACCGGGCTCTGCCAGGCGGAGGCTTCCGCCCAGCAGTGAGCCCGGTGACGTCACCGGTGCTGATGGGCTGGCTTTAGCACTTCCACCCGGCAGTGTGTTATTGTAAACAGAAGAGCCCTTGCCCTGCGCGATTCAGCGCAGGGCAAGGGATGGCATCGGAGCATGAGATGCTCCGATGCTAACATCAGGCGGGTTGCCTGGGTGAATTTAAGGGTATATTTGGATTCAGCTCTGACAACCCCTGGACAACCCCTTTAAGCATGATGATGTTGTTGGATTGTTTAGAAATGTCCATACTAATGGCCAGCTACAGCTTAAATGACAAGCTCTTTTCAGTGTACCTCCTCCACTGCTGCTGTTGAAATCTCAAACTTGCTCAGTACAAGCTGCAGTCTCCCTGACTCTGAGAGATCCCTCTCCTCCCATCAGTAGTTTCAATGTGTTTCACCTTCTAATTTCATCTGCTGCTTTATTTTACTGCAGCCTGTACTGAGCATGTGCGAGATGGCAGCACTAGGGGAGGAGGTGCACTGAAAGGAGCTAATCAATTAAGCTAAAAGTCGATGGAGGCCGAGTTTAGCTAGTGAACACTGGATTTTTTAATTCTCTCTAGCTCACATACTAATGTTAATACCAGATAGTAAAATACTCAAAAAGGATTATACAGCCATTCTGCCGTGGAGGTTCAGAATAAGAACATTGGCCTCATCAAATCTAAGAGATCTGACTGGTTACACAGAGGGTGGTGGCTCCTTCTGTCCTCCAATCAGAGCCCCTGCGGGAAAATCGATGGGTTCTGATTGGCTTCTATGGGCTCTGATCGCCTGGGGCCTGCAGAACGGCTTAACAGGAAACCTGTTACAATCCCATAGACTGCAAGAGTATTCTAGCAATCAGGAGATCGAACATTCAGATAACCCTTAGGAGACTAAACATTACTGTTAGGACAGACGTCCATGCACATCGCTGCCATGTGGTCTCTTGCGGGTGTGGACTCCATCCGGCGTCCTCTTGCTGGTGCATCCATGGTTCTGCCTAGTGCTCCAACCTCTGTCTCCCTAGAGTGCGCGCTCACCTCCAGAATCTGAAAGGGCCAGTGCAATCACTTGCAAATCCTCCTACACCTGATCACATGGGTATTTAAGACAACCTCTCCCGACAGAGGGTGCCTGAGCTTTAGGTTCCCTGGTGACTGGCAAAGGTATTTTGCGATTCACCTGAGTTTATCCAGAATTATTCCTGCCTGTGCTTCAGCCCTGCCCTCCCTATGTGTCAGTTTAGTTCGGTTCATGTTGAAGATTTCTCAGTCTGTCTGCCTTGTCCACAAAACAAATCAAAACCACCCCCTTTCCCAATTAAAAAAAAAATTAAAGGTAATTGACCATGTCCAAAAATGATGAATGCCTTAAAGAGAAAAAATAAAAATGCACAACTCGTCATTTTCTTTGGTCATCTTCCCCCCAACATACTGAATTTAAAGTGACGTCTGCACCCTAAAATGGTACCAATAAAAAACAACAGCTCATAACGCAAATTTTAAGCCCTTACACAGCTTTGTAGGTGGAAATATAACAAAAACTGTGGATGTCGAATACGGGGATGCAAAGAAATATAATTTTTAAGTGATTTATAAGACGCACCTGATGATAAGACGCACCCCAGATTTTAGAGTAGGAAAATAAGAAAAAAATATTTTTTTATCAGATCTCATATCAGTCCCCCCTAAATATCAGAACATCACATCAAACCTCCATATCAGCTCTCCATGTCAGACCTCCATCAGCTCTCCATGTCAGACCCCCATCAGCTCTCCATGTCAGACCTCCATCGGCTCTCCATGTCAGACCTCCATCGGCTCTCCATGTCAGACCTCCATCAGCTCTCCATGTCAGACCTCCATCAGCTCTCCATGTCAGACCTCCATCAGCTCTCCATGTCAGACCTCCATCAGCTCTCCATGTCAGACCCCCATCAGCTCTCCATGTCAGACCTCCATCAGCTCTCCATGTCAGACCTCCATCAGCTCTCCATGTCAGACCTCCATCAGCTCTCCATGTCAGACCTCCATCAGCTCTCCATGTCAGACCTCCATCAGCTCTCCATGTCAGACCCATCAGCTTCCATGTCAGACCTCCATCAGCTCTCCATGTCAGACCTCCATCAGCTCTCCATGTCAGACCTCCATCAGCTCTCCATGTCAGACCTCCATCAGCTCTCCATGTCAGACCTCCATCAGCTCTCCATGTCAGACCTCCATCAGCTCTCCATGTCAGACCTCCATCAGCTCTCCATGTCAGACCTCCATCAGCTCTCCATGTCAGACCCCCATCAGCTCTCCATGTCAGACCTCCATCAGCTCTCCATGTCAGACCCCCATCAGCTCTCCATGTCAGACCCCCATCAGCTTCTCCCATGTCAGACCCCCATCAGACCTCAGATCAGCCCTTTTAGATCCCCCATCAGGAATTTCCGACCCCCATCAGACTAAAATAAAAAAATCCGCTTACCTCTCCTGTGCCGCGGCTCCTCTTCATCTCAGCAGCAGTCGCGCTCCTCCTGACTGCGTGCAGTGTCAGGTCATAGTGCGCGCTCTACATCCTGACGCTGTACGGGGTCAGGACAGTGCAGCGCCGACAGGAGAAGAAGGAGGAGCGCGGGCCCCAGCAAGAAGACCAGGGAGGGTAAGTATCTTCCCCAGTCCCGGCACTTAATGTAACGGAAGCGCTCACTAGCATTCGCTTTATAAGACGCACTGCCATTTTCCCCCTACTTTTAGGGGGAAAAAGTGCGTCTTATAAAGCAAAAAATATGGTAATTTGATACCGTTGTAATCATATTAGCAAACAGAGTAAAGTTGTCGTGTCATTTGTAACATACAATAAAAAAAACAATCCTATAGGAATTCCCTTTTTTCCTTCCATTTCGCCCATAACGATTTTTCTTCCACATTTCACAGTACAAGATATAGTCAATTAAATGGTGCCGCTAAGAAATACGGAAAAGTGAGCAGAAGGTGGGAAGGAAAAAGGGGGGGGAGGGTAAGAAAAACACAAAAATGTAAATTAACCCCTTAAATAAGTCGTCCCAGGAAAAATATTCTATAGTTCTCAAACCAGCACCTGGATCTCATTGCATGTAATGAAAAATCTAGCACAGCCAGTGAGTTACTACATAAAATCTATCTGTACAGCGCCACCTGCTGTTAGTTTTTTCCTAATTCTTTTGTATTCTATTACGTAATTGGATATAGGATCGATTATGTAGTATTTGTATTTATTATCTGGTCTCACCCGTTATCCATTTTGGGGAATGTAATACATTATTTTCAGGGGCAGTAGGACTGTGGGCCTGTGTTTCCCCACAGCATTTAGATTAACGTCATTCTGACATTGTTATCCCTGACTTATAGTGTTTTATATTTTTCTTATTTTGTGTAATTAATTGATAATTTTTGATGGGTATGTTTTTCTTGTTCCTGTTTAGGGAACATATTTGTAGGTTATATAATGTGTGTATACATACCCTTATACAGGATAGGATGAGGCTTAAGATATAAGAGGCTGGTGCTCCTCCATTACATGTCACTGCACACACGTGTATACACTGCACATGACGGCTCTTACCTTGTGATATAAGAGGCTGGTGCTCCTCCATTACATATCACTGCACACACGTGTATACACTGCACATGACGGCTCTTACCTTGTGATATAAGAGGCTGGTGCTCCTCCATTACATATCACTGCACACACGTGTATACACTGCACATGACGGCTCTTACCTTGTGATATAAGAGGCTGGTGCTCCTCCATTACATATCACTGCACACACGTGTATACACTGCACATGACAGCTCTTACCTTGTGATATAAGAGGCTGGTGCTCCTCCATTACATGTCACTGCACACACGTGTATACACTGCACATGACGGCTCTTACCTTGTGATATAAGAAGCTGGTGTTCCTCCATTACATGTCACTGCACACACGTGTATACACTGCACATGACGGCTCTTACCTTGTGATATAAGAGGCTGGTGCTCCTCCATTACATATCACTGCACACACGTGTATACACTGCACATGACGGCTCTTACCTTGTGATATAAGAGGCTGGTGCTCCTCCATTACATATCACTGCACACACGTGTATACACTGCACATGACGGCTCTTACCTTGTGATATAAGAGGCTGGGGCTCCTCCATTACATATCACTGCACACACGTGTATACACTGCACATGACGGCTCTTACCTTGTGATATAAGAGGCTGGTGCTCCTCCATTACATGTCACTGCACACACGTGTATACACTGTACATGACGGCTCTTACCTTGTGATATAAGAGGCTGGTGCTCCTCCATTACATGTCACTGCACACACGTGTATACACTGCACATGACGGCTCTTACTTTGTGATATAAGAGGCTGGTGCTCCTCCATTACATGTCACTGCACACACGTGTATACACTGTACATGACGGCTCTTACCTTGTGATATAAGAGGCTGGTGCTCCTCCATTACATGTCACTGCACACACGTGTATACACTGCACATGACGGCTCTTACCTTGTGATATAAGAAGCTGGTGCTCCTCCACTACATGTTACTGCACACACGTGTATACACTGCACATGACGGCTCTTACCTTGTGATATAAGAGGCTGGTGCTCCTCCATTACATGTCACTGTACACACGTGTATACACTGCACATGACGGCTCTTACCTTGTGATATAAGAGGCTGGGGCTCCTCCATTACATGTCACTGCACACACGTGTATACACTGCACATGACGGCTCTTACCTTGTGATATAAGAGGCTGGTGCTCCTCCATTACATGTCACTGCACACACGTGTACACACTGCACATGACGGCTCTTACCTTGTGATATAAGAGGCTGGTGCTCCTCCATTACATGTCACTGCACACACGTGTATACACTGCACATGACGGCTCTTACCTTGTGATATAAGAGGCTGGGGCTCCTCCATTACATGTCACTGCACACACGTGTATACACTGCACATGACGGGTCTTACCTTGTGATATAAGAGGCTGGGGCTCCTCCATTACATGTCACTGCACACACGTGTATACACTGCACATGACGGCACTTACCTTGTGATATAAGAGGCTGGTGCTCCTCCATTACATGTCACTGCACACATGTGTATACACTGCACATGACGGCTCTTACCCTGTGATATAAGAGGCTGGTGTTCCTCCATTACATATCACTGCACACACGTGTATACACTGCACATGACGGCTCTTACCTTGTGATATAAGAGGCTGGTGCTCCTCCATTACATGTCACTGCACACACGTGTATACACTGCACATGATGGCTCTTACCTTGTGATATAAGAGGCTGGTGTTCCTCCATTACATATCACTGCACACACGTGTATACACTGCACATGACGGCTCTTACCCTGTGATATAAGAGGCTGGTGCTCCTCCATTACATATCACTGCAAACACGTGTATACACTGCACATGACGGCTCTTACCCTGTGATATAAGAGGCTGGTGCTCCTCCATTACATATCACTGCACACACGTGTATACACTGCACATGACGGCTCTTACCTTGTGATATAAGAGGCTGGTGCTCCTCCATTACATATCACTGCACACACGTGTATACACTGCACATGACGGCTCTTACCTTGTGATATAAGAGGCTGGTGCTCCTCCATTACATATCACTGCACACACGTGTATACACTGCACATGACGGCTCTTACCTTGTGATATAAGAGGCTGGGGCTCCTCCATTACATGTCACTGCACACACGTGTATACACTGCACATGACGGCTCTTACCTTGTGATATAAGAGGCTGGTGCTCCTCCATTACATGTCACTGCACACACGTGTATACACTGCACATGACGGCTCTTACCTTGTGATATCAGAGGCTGGTGCTTCTCCATTACATGTCACTGCACACACCTGTATACACTGCACATGACGGCTCTTACCTTGTGATATAAGAGGCTGGGGCTCCTCCATTACATGTCACTGCACACACCTGTATACACTGCACATGACGGCTCTTACCTTGTGATATAAGAGGCTGGGGCTCCTCCATTACATATCACTGCACACACGTGTATACACTGCACATGACGGCTCTTACCCTGTGATATAAGAGGTTGGTGCTCCTCCATCATGACCTCCTTGTACAGATCCTTGTGTCCTTCTATATACTCCCACTCCTCCATGGAGAAATAGACAGTGACATCCTGACACCTTATAGGAACCTGACAACACAATGACACCGTCATCACCCAGACCCCTCCAGTGCTGTTACTGGAGAATTTCCCAGCATTCCCAGCAGTGTCACCTCTCCAGTCAGCAGCTCCATCATCTTGTGGGTGAGTTCTAGGATCTTCTGCTCATGTATCAGGGGGTGAGGCTCTGTGATGGGGTGAGGGGTCCTGCTCCGCCCTCCTGACTCCTGGAGATGGATGATGGGAGTCACACAGTCCCCCGATGTCTTCTTCACTATTGTGTACTCCTGTGGATGGAGAGAGACACTTAGGGAATAAACCCTTCAGGGGCCATGTGCTCTCCTCCGGCCCTTTCCTCCTGGGTACAACGTGCCTACTTACCTTCTCATGGCTCCTACAACATGACTATTGGTCACTGGTCACATGACACGTCACTCACCATACTGGGGGCTGATCTTCAGGTTCTCCATCACTTGGAAGGTCTGGAGGCCGTTCTACAGGACCCTGGACTCTTCCTATCACTTCCTATGATGGATTCTCCTTCCCGATGTCTGACTTGTTACAGAATACAATAAAGAGGAGAGAAATCTAGAAAAGTTTACCTCTCCGCTCAGCAGGGAGATGATCTCCAAGGTGAGGTCTAATATTCTTCTGCTGATCTCCTTCCTGTCCATCCTTGGTGGCTCATTCAGGAGAAGACTCGTATTGCTGGTTTTCTTCATCCCTCCTCCAATAAAAGGAATAAAGGTTAATCAGTGAGTCCCATGTCCCCGATAATGAGGCCAAGAAAAAGTACAACTCATCCCGCAAAACTCAGACCCTCATAAAGCTGCAGTGATTGGAAAAATCCTGAGCTCCGTATCTCTGTGTATCTAAGCTCCTGGCAGTGTTTCACTCATTCACACGGAGCAGATTCTCTCATCCAGCAGCAAATGATGACAAGCCCCACTACTACTACTCCCTCCATCATACTAAGAGGAGGAGTGCAGAAGGATTTCTTGTGTGTAATGGAGGAGAATCTCCAGAGGTGACATGTCTGAGCTCTCCACCACACTGTCTCCTCACAGCTCATCTTACCTGCAGGCTGGAGGAATGGCTGATACCAGAGAGAACAAGAGCCCTGACTACCGACCAGGACCTGCCCAGTATCTGCTGCACTGCCAGAGCTGAAGGACCTGGGGTGATGTCACTGTCATGTGATCAGTGCAGCGGTTGAGGCTCAGCAGTGGAGAGAATAAGAGATGGCGAAGGACCTGTGATGATGTCACTGTCAGGTGATCAATGTGAGGGGTGGAGCTGGGCCTTGAGTCACTAATCACATGACAGTGACATTATCACAGGTCCTTCACCAACTCTTTATTGCTGAGCTCCAGCTCCTCCGGTTCTCTCCTCTTCTCCTCAATGACCACCAAGGATGGACAGGAAGGAGATCAGCAGAAGAATATTAGACCTCACCTTGGAGATCATCTCCCTGCTGAGCGGAGAGGTAAACTTTTCTAGATTTCTCTCCTCTTTATTGTATTCTGTAACAAGTCAGACATCGGGAAGGAGAATTCATCATAGGAAGTGATAGGAAGAGTCCAGGGTCCTGTAGAATGGCCTCCAGACCTTCCAAGTGATGGAGAACCTGAAGATCAGCACCCAGTATGGTGAGTGATGTGTCATGTGACCAGCGACCAATAGTCATGTTGTAGGAGCCATGAAAAGGTAAGTAGGCTTGTTGTACACAGGAGGAAAGGGCCGGAGGAGAGCACATGGCCCCTGAAGGGTTTATTCTCTAAGTGTCTCTCTCCATCCACAGGAGTACACAATAGTGAAGAAGACATCGGGGGACTGTGTGACTCCCATCATCCATCTCCAGGAGTCAGGAGGGCGGAGCAGGACCCCTCACCCCATCACAGAGCCTCACCCCCTGATACATGAGCAGAAGATCCTAGAACTCACCCACAAGTTGATGGAGCTGCTGACTGGAGAGGTGACACTGCTGGGAATGCTGGGAAATTCTCCAGTAACAGCACTGGAGGGGTCTGGGTGATGACGGTGTCATTGTGTTGTCAGGTTCCTATAAGGTGTCAGGATGTCACTGTCTATTTCTCCATGGAGGAGTGGGAGTATATAGAAGGACACAAGGATCTGTACAAGGAGGCCATGATGGAGGAGCCCCAGCCTCTTATATCACAAGGTAAGAGCCGTCATGTGCAGTGTATACATGTATGTGCAGTGACATGTAATGGAGGAGCACCAGCCTCTTATATCACAAGGTAAGAGCCGTCATGTGCAGTGTATACACGTGTGTGCAGTGACATGTAATGGAGGAGCACCAGCCTCTTATATCACAAGGTAAGAGCCGTCATGTGCAGTGTATACACGTGTGTGCAGTGAAATGTAATGGAGGAGCACCAGCCCCTGATATCACAAGAGGCGCGCAACGTACCAGTGCTGCCTCTTCTTCACTGTTTACATGCTGGCTGACACGGGGGTTAGTGGTGAGTAGGTGTAATTACACCTAACCGCCCCTTTTAATTTCTATGGGAAGAATCGTTCCTATACAAGTCTATGGAAGTGATTCTTCCCATAGAAATGAATGGGGCGGTGAGGTGTAATTACACCTACTCACCACTACCTCATTACGGCCAGCATGTAAACAGTGAAGAGGAAGCAGCGCTGATACAGCGCGTGCCTCCTCTTCAAACAGCTGATCGGCGGGGTGCCGGGTGTCGGACCCCCGCCGTTCTGATATTGATGACCTATCCTGAGGATAGATCATCAATATATATAACTCGGAGAACCCCTTTGATTGACAGGCTCCTTTCAGTGCACCTCTTCCTCTGCTGCCGTCTCGC
The DNA here is from genome assembly GCA_900303285.1 of Rhinella marina. Classification (NCBI taxonomy): domain Eukaryota; kingdom Metazoa; phylum Chordata; class Amphibia; order Anura; family Bufonidae; genus Rhinella; species Rhinella marina. The sequence goes on along the minus strand of ONZH01010814.1, from coordinate 177,771 downwards.
ACATGCTCAGTACAGGCTGTAGTAAAATAAAGCAGCAGATAAAATTAGAAGGTGAAACACATTGAAACTACTGAAGGGAGGAGGGGGAGTCAGGGAGACTGCAGCTTGTACTGAGCAAGTGTGAAATTTCAACAGTAGCAGTGGAGGAGGTACATTAACCCCTTGCCGACTGCCCACTGGATATATACCTCCTATCTGCACATACCCCATACAGATAGCACATGTATAAACGTTCAGGAAGCGCTTTAATCCCATCGGTGATCTGCACTGGGATTAAAGCTACTGCTCCTGCAATCTAGCAGAAGCAGGTCGGGTCCCGGTTGGGATACACAGCGGGGACCCTAAGGAGAAGACCAGAGCAGTTTATTATTGCCTTCTCCTGTGCCGGGAGGACATCGCTGCACGAGCGCAGGGGGAAGCAGGAAGAGGTCGAGCCACTTCCTCTGTTAATCCTTGCGGTCACGTGACCGCCGGGGGTGTCTGGAACAGGAGCAGAGCTGCAGGGTCTAAAGAGACCCTAATCAGCTCTTCTTGTGTGTCATGTCCCCCACAGGGGGCTGTTTTCCCCTGTCCCAGTTTCACTGTCCCAGTTATAGTGGAAAAAAAAAAAGTCAATGTCCTCCAGAAGTCTTTTAATGACCTCCTGGGGCCATATTCTGTGCCAAAAATAAATGAAAATATAAGTAAAAAATACAAATAAAAAAATAAAATTAAAAAATTAAAATGCTGTCGCTAACAGAAACCGTCACCATAGTCACCCTGTTTGCTCAAACCTATGCATGTTATATATGAAAACGATCGTCACAAAACAGGGAACCCATTGCAATAATTAACTTTTTTTTCAGTTTCAATATTTAAGAAATAAAAAGCTATAATTAAAAAAAAATACTTTTTAATAATAATTAGCGGTTTTCCTTCAAATCAAACCTAAAAAAATCTCTAAAAATTCATTCTAATGAAAAATCCTAAATGTGAAGTAAAAACAATCACTAAAGTTATATTGGTAGTCAAGCAAATTAAAAAAAAAAAAACTAGGACCATTACACCTGTGCACAAAATCACAAAAAGTTGCCTGGACATTCTGGCCTTTTTTGAGCCCGGTCATGAAAGGGTTAAAAAAAGCTTGTCATTTAAAGAACTCCCGGAAAAAAATTTTATTTGACCTGTTAGAAAGGTGCATGATATAATCTGTAGTGAATGTAATCTTCTCATCAGAGACTGTATCTTTGAGTTATCCACTCTCTTCTTTTTGTAGCTGGGTCATGTGACCAACTCCCTGACCTCCAACTGAGCCAGGACAGGAAGCCAGTCACTGCTCTATTAATTCCTATGAGACTGAAAGTGAGACTCCCATAGGAATACATAGAGAATTAGACTTCCTGTCCACACATAAGATGCTGTGTTATCTGGTGAGTTTGATTGCTGGTCACATGACACAGATGAGAAGCATCAGGGAGATATAACTCACAAATACAGACACTGGTAAGATAATGACATTCACTACAGATTACATCATGTACATTTCTAACAGGACATGGAATAAAAATTTTGCGGGAGTTCTTCTTTAAGCTGTACGTGGTCTATTTAATAATTAATGCAGTTTGTGTTGAGGGATGTGGTAAGAAGATGTGGCATTAATACAATGCCCTCCTGGCATTGAAGGTCAAATGTGTAGAAAGCATTGCTAGGTATAGTCGCCTTTTTTTTTTAAATTTTAAGTTGCAGTACATTTGTGTAATAAAAGTGGTTACCAAGTGTACACCAGGATCCATACATGCAGTTTTTGGGGCAGTTTTTTTTTTTTTAAACAAAAGTGCATTCAAAGTGAAAAACTTACTGCATACTTTTAGTTTCTGCTGAATCCACTTACGGCCTAATAGGAATGTGGTAAGTTTGTCTACTCTGCTGTTTGATAAAAAAAAAAATCACAAATTCCAATTTTTATCTTCACAGAGAATCCCAATAAACAATTTAAGGGAAACATCAATTTATCACAAAATTCTAACCCAGAAGATGAAGATATCATGCAGCTCTGTTCAGAAGAAAACTTACATTCAGAACTTCACAGTACAAATTTCTCATATAAGTCCTCTAAATGTGCAGAACCTTCTCTAGACCAATTACAAATTGTTACCACAAGTAGAGGTCAGGAAGTGGGTAAAACGTTTCACGGTGGGAAAAAGTTTAGAAAAACATCATGTCTTCCTACACAAAGAACAATTTACACAGGAGAGAAGCCATATTCATGTTCAGAGTGTGGGAAATGTTTTACACATAAATCACGTCTTCTTGCACATGAGAGACGTCACACAGGGGAGAAGCCATATTCATGTTTAGAATGTGGGAAATGTTTTACACAGAAGCCAAAACTTGTTGTACATGAGAGAAGTCACACAGGGGAGAAACCGTATTCATGTAAGGAATGTGGGAAAAGTTTTACAAATAAATCAAGTCTTGTTGCACATGAGAGAATTCACACAGGGGAGAAGCCATATTCCTGTTCACAATGTGGGAAATGTTTTATAGATAGATCAAATTTTATTGCACATGAGAGAAGTCATACAGGAGAGAAACCATATTCGTGTACAGAATGTGGGAAATGTTTTATAGCTAAAAGAAATCTTGTTGTGCATGTGAGAATTCACACAGGAGAGAAGCCATATTCATGTTCAGAATGTGGAAAAAGTTTTACGTGTAAACCAAATCTTGCTACACATGAGAGAAGTCACAGAGGAGAGATGAATTCATGTTCAGAATGTGGAAAATGTTTTGCAAATAAATCAAGTTTTGATGCACATGTACGAATTCACACAGGAGAGAGGCCATATTCATGTTCAGAATGTGGGAAAAGTTTTACACAGAAATCAAATCTTGTTACACATCAGAGAACTCACACAGGAGAGAAAAGATATTCATGTTCAGAATGTGGGGAATGTTTTACAAGGAAATCAAGTCTTGTTAGACATAAGAGAACTCACACAGTGGAGAAGTTGTAGTCATGTCCAAAATGTGGGAAATGGTTTATACATAAATCAGATCTTGTTACACATGAGAAAAGTCACACAGAAGAAAAACCATATTCATGTTCAGAATATGAAGAAAGCTTTAGAAGAAAATGAAGCCATGACATGAGATAATTCACACAAGGGAGAAGTTGTAAACATGTTTAGAATGTGGGAAATGTTTTACACAGAAATCACATCTCATTACACGTGAGAATTCACACAGGAGATAAACTATATTCATGTTCAGAATGTCAGAAGTCTTTTACACAGAAATCAAAACTTGTTGCACATGAGAGAAGTCACACAGGAGAGAAGCCATATTCATGTTCAGAATGTGGGAAATATTTTACATGTAAATCAAGTCTTGTGCAGCATATGCAAATTTACACAGGAGGGGTGTAATGCTGAAATGTTGTGCAACTATTTGAGTCGCTATATATCACCTTTATTAAAAAATCTAAAATTTAGCAATTTTCAAAATTTCTCTTTCTTTGCTTTTTAAACAGATAGTGTTACCTAATAAAATATTTATTACTTAACATTCCCCATGTCTTCTTTTATTTTTCCATCATTTTGAAGATGCCATTTTATATTTTAGGATGTTAGAAAGTGTAGAATTTTAGAAGTAATTCTTAACATTTTAAAGAAAACTTTCAAAACCCACTTTTTTAAGGACCAGTTCAGTTCTGAAGTCACTTTATGGTGCTAACATAGTGGAAACCCTCAGGTTATTCAAAACTGACTTTACAAGCTTTGTTAACCTTTTAGGTGTTCCACAAGAATTATAGGAAAATAGAAATTTCAAAATTTCACTTTTTTGGCAGATTTTCCATTTCAATTAATTATTTCCTGTAACATAGCAAAGGTTAACAGCCAAACAAAACTCAATATCTATTGCTTTGATTCTGCAGTTTACAGAGACATGCCAACCATAAACTACTGTATGGGCACACGGCAGGGCTCTCAAGGAAAGGAGCGCTGTATGGTTTTTGGAAGGCAGATTTTGCTGGATTGGTTTTTTAGGCCGATGCACCCCTACTGTAGAAACTACCAAAAAGTGACCCCATTTAGGAAACTACAGGATAAGATGAGCGTCTTATTGATACTATTTTGGGGTACATATGATTTTTGATCACTCGATATTACACAAGGTAACCAAAAAATGGCTGTTCTGACACAGTTTTAATTTTTTGTTTTTTACAATCTTCATCTGAAAGGTTAGTGCTATTTTTATAGAGCAGGTTGTTATGGACACGATGATATCAACTATGCGTACTTTTTTGTTTGTTTTACATTATAAAGCATTTTTGGAAAGAAAATTATGTTTTTGTGTCTCTATTTTCTGAAATCCATATTTTTTTTTTATTTTTCTGCCAATCGTCTTGTGCACTGGCTCATGTTTTGCAAGAAGAGTTGACGTTTTTATTGGTACCATTTTTGGGTATCTATGATTTTTTGGTCATAAAATATTATACTTGATGTGCCAAGGTGACAAAAAATTTTTGGGCTGATTGTCTTATGTAGGGGCTCAGTTTTGGTGGGATTAAGTGACAGTTTGATTGGTCCTATTTTGGGGCACATACGACTTTTTGATCGCTTGTTATTGCACTTTTTGTGATGTAAGGTGACAAAAAATGGCAGTTTTTATTTTATTTTTTTTAACGATGTATCTGATTATGTCATATTTTTATAGAGCCAGTCATTACAGAGGCGGCGATACCTAATATATCTGTGTTTTCTTTGTTTCAATTTTTTTACAACTTTAGGGGAAAGGGGCGTTTTTTTTTTTAACTTGATACTTGATTTTTTTTTATTATTAAAAACACTTTTTTTCATAATGAATTACATTATATCCCCAAACACCTTCTATGCCGTGGTCAGCACTGACCGGAGCATAGAAAGGGTTAATCCGCCGTCATCGGCTTTTACAGTGATACTGGTGGTTTCAGTGACTGCCGGGCCCCTAGCACTGATCGAGTCTGATCCGTGGTGTTTTATTGCGTCATATGTCGGGAAAGGGTTAAAGATTTTTAAAAATGTTATGTTTGAACCACGACAGCATCACCATTTTTGCTAACTCATTTTCTTTTCTAGGTCATCCCATATGACCACGCCACTGGAGATTTGACCCCCTGATCTTCCTGGGACAGGTTATAAGGCCTTTTCCACCTCTACCCTCCAGTGTTCATTCTGTCCTTACTGAGGACGGATACAGAGAGGTTCCTGCTCTAGGTATGAAGATTTTCTACAAGAGAACCTATGAGCCTATAGACAGGTTCTCTGTCGGCCTGGGTTTGATCATGGGGTTCGTCCTCTTTATTCCTACCGTTTAGCCATGCCAGTACCTCCTGTGGTGGAGGTCCTCTGCTTGCTCCTGACCCCTCTAAAAGGAGGGATTTGTGGAAGACACTGGATTTGAAATGAGCTAAACACTGACCTTATATATTTATTGTACTCGGGTAACTCGATATACCTCATGTTCTTTTGTCTCATGACTAGTCTAACTCCAGTATAAGGGGGGTTGGGTGAACATCTGGGGGAAGTTTAAAGGAGAAAACCAATCATTACAATGTAACCAATGTCCGTAAACTCCCCTTTCCTGACTGTCATTTCTGTTATATAAGGACGTGTACTGGGAATAAAGTGAGGGAACTTTTACATATAATACCAATTCTCTGGTGTTTATGTGAATCTGTATGAGTGCTCATACTTCCAAGTGATTCGGACCCACACAAAGTGGAAGGAGACCACGTATTTGTGATCACAAATCTGGTGTCCCTGGGTGGGCACTGAAGAGGGGAGGGTGTCTGGTTAATAGAAAAAGGTCAGAATCGCGACTTCTCCTCTTTTACTCCTTTCACTCGTAAAAGTATGCTAATTAACAGTGTTGAGCAAGCATGCTCTGTTAGGCCAAGGGGCCCCTATTTAAATAATAAAGTGACTCTGCCCTGAGACAGAGTCACCAGGGATCACTGGACTCAGATCCTGAGTCACCCGAGCAGGGCAACCCAGGAACCAAGCAGCCGGAAAGGCAAGCTCCCGAAGGAGGACAGGGGATGAGCCCCAATGCCCGAAGGCACGTGTGCACAAGCACACAATAATGAGCTCCCGAAGGAGGACAGGGGATGAGCCCCAATGCCCGAAGGCACGTGTGCACAAGCACACAATAATGAGCTCCCGAAGGAGGATAGGGGATGAGCCCCAATGCCCGAAGGCACGTGTGCACAAGCACACAATAATGAGCTCCCGAAGGAGGATAGGGGATGAGCCCCAATGCCCGGTAGGCAAATGCGCACAAGCACTCAATGCGCTCAAGTCTGGGACCAGCACAGGATACCCAGTTCTCAATCGGACCACGTGTGCCGAGTTCCGCGCCTCCCGGAGGAGGTTGCAGCCCAACACACAATGTGGCCTCCAAACACACACACTGGCGCACACTAGGGTTCCGCGCCTCCCGAAGGAGGTTGCAGCCCAACACACAAAACTCCTGCCTAGACCACAGACTACACCTAGTGTGCAACCAAGGTCTTAGTCACAAAGCAGAGCGACCGGGTCTCTAGCTTAGCAAAGCAACAACAAGGCACCGGCGCCTGCTGCTGAAACTGAGGGGTTTTTATAGTGAAGCAACCAATTAACAGGGCGGTGCTTCCTGTGCAGGACTGGCGGATGTGACATCACCTGTAGCCTCGAAGTATGGGCACCTGATCACCTCCTGGCGGAAGTGACATCACAGGCAGGGTCAAGGTCGGAGCTTATGACCACTTTCTGTGTCTGAACCAAAACACAATGTCTTAAAGCGACAGTGTCGCAATTAGACTGCAAGCGCGCGCGTGCACGGCGTCGGTGCCCGCGCCTTACATGCTCGGCCAAACTCGCTGTTCTGCCGAGCATGCCTACGCTCGGGTCCGCTCGGTGTTCGGCCGAACACCGAGTGTACTCGAGCGCAATGCTTGCATTCACTGTACTGCTGATTTGTACGCTAATGCTACGCATTGTATGCTAATGCATACAAATTCGTATACTTTTGTACGCTAATGCTACACATTGTATGCTAATGCGTACAAAAGTAGTATACTTTTACGAGTGAAAGGAGTAAAAGAGGAGAAGTCGCAATTCTGACCTTTTTCTATTAACCAGACACCCTCCCCTCTTCCGAGCGGGGGGTGTCTGGTTTAGTCCCTTTGACTAACATTATGCTCGGGTGCTTGGCCGAGCACTCGAGCAACCCCTAGTGCTCGGCCAGAGCACCCGAGCAAGGAGCACAGAGGTGCTCACTCAACACTACTAATTAACTGAATTTGTACGCATTAGTGCACAATGCATATGCATTAGCATACAAATTCGTAGGCATTCGCGTACAAATCAACATTACAGTGCAGGGAAGGGACTCGAGCATTGCGCTCGAGTACACTCGGTGTTCGGCCGAACACTGAGCGGACCCGAGCGTAGGCATGCTCCACTGAACAACAAGCTCGGCCGAGCATGCTCGCTCAACCCTAGTGACAATATATTAATTTAAATGGTATAGATTGCTGATATATCTGTATAGTATCTATCTATATATACACTGAAAGAAGGACCATAAGATGCATATGGTACTGATAATCAGTCCTTGGACAAATATATAAGGCATATAGCAATCTCATGAGTATTATATCACTTTGCTATTTAGGGGCTGGGGTCTCTCCATATGGGAAAAGGCATTGGAATGTCACTATATATAGAAGTAGTATTAGTTTTAGGAAAGTAGGACAAAAGTGAAAGGACATAGGATGATGTAAGGGGGGGTGGAAACAGGAGAACTGAAGGGTGAAGCTATAACTGAGTCGGGGGCATTCAAGGATGGGACCACAAGACATTAACATCTAAGCGTCAAGCACGATTCTGAACTCTATGGATATTTTCCTGTAAATTCTGCTACAGACTTCAATGAGATGTATCTTTAATAAATATGAAATATTTTTATAAGAAATCTGAGTCCTCCCGCTATATTTGATGTGAAGAGAAATTACAGAGATTCACAGATATTCTACAAAGTGAGGCTGCCCAGTCTTTTAAATCGAAAGAACCTGATTTTTCTCTCTTTGTGATGGTTTCTATGTTGTTTTCCGGTAGTATCTGGAAGTATGTAGTATTGTGTAAGAGTTCCCCCTAAAGGCTGCATATCAAAACTGCGTAAGAAGGAAAATGAATTAGGAAACCCATTAAAAGGGTCTGAGGGGTCATTTCTCTTGAGCGTGTTGGATATGAGTTCCAACTGAGAAATTCACGTATTTCAAAATCTAACAGAGTGTGGATATGGGTTCCCTCTAAGATTTTGGGCCAAATCTTATTGTGTGTGTGTGGCACAAATCCCCGCTATGGTTTGGAGAAAATGGGTAATTCTAATGTCACAGGGTGTAATGTTCAGTCTTTAACTGCTGATCAGAGAGTTGAAGAGCTAAAGGGGAGAAGTGCAGTTAGAAAGTTAAAATCATTTATGCAGTCTGTATGAATGCCAGTAGGAGGTAAATTGAGTAATTATGGAAAGAAATACTGGAGGAAAAGAGAGGTTGGTTGACAGGTTAGAGCGGGCCGAATTATGGTGGAATGTGTCTGCAGAAGTAACTGATGGAAAGTTGAAAGAAGTTGAGAAGAATGGACAGTATTTTAATGAAAAGATGGAGAGGTTTGTTGAGAACAAAAATATAGTGCTACATACTCACTCATTAGCCCCCAACATCATGTGTAGTACCACTCCTAAAATGATCCCCACTTTTGTGAGTACTTTGGCACCCTCCCTGGAATGTGCTCCGAAAGGAAAATCTCCCATTTGTGTCTGGTGTTACTTCTTCTCCTCCCTTAGGTACTCCTGAAGTAATAGCCCCCTCCATTGTACCAAATGCTCCACCCACATATGGTGGAGGCTGGGAGGATAAGAGTAGACAAAAGAACCCAGAATGGGGGCAATCTGCCCCTAGACATCATTTATCTCCAGTTATTGCCCCTAGCACAGGGCTATATCTAGTAGTATCAGCCAACAATCCTTCTATGTTGTATGTTCCACCAGCTATAACTGTGCCTGCAGTTATGACCCCTATGTTGCCAACTGGAGGTGTTCCGGACCAATCTTATCAATCTAGGGCTGCACCAACTCTTAGTCCTTAATCAGACTTAAAGGGTTATTTCCCATCTTAGACAATGGGGGCATATCGCTATATCGAGAATGGAGCGGGGAAATAAACTGAGGGACGGAGAAGGAAATTCCATAAGAAGTTTTGGTGTTGCAACTGTGGTCAACTTGGGCATTTTCAAAGAGATTGCCAGGCTCCTCTCCGCCCCAGAGAGGAGGAGACAGATGAACACCCTCAACAAGAGAGGCATCCATAGGAAGTTGGCAAGCTAAAGTCAAGTGATGTGCCCCTTTTATCACTGCAATCCTTAGGGCCCACCCCAGCTGTCTCCCTGGCAATTAATGGGGGGAAGTTCATCCCCTTTTTAATTGACACTAGAGCAGTCAAGACCATTGTACACAGCAAGTATGTCCCACGTTCCCTCATGTCTAAGGCTAGTATCCCATGTATAGGAGTAGATGGTAATGCATTTCCTACTCCCCTGGCTATACCAATTGAGTTTGCCCCAAGGCAACAAATGCTCAGTCGCCTCTTAGTCAGTGATACTGCTCCTGTTAATCTGTTGGAAGCAGATTTGCTGCAAAGAATACAGGATCAAATAACTTATCTCCCCGATAATACTGTTAAACTGCAAGGTACCCTAGGCCAAGAGGATATATGCCTCTTAGCTGTCTGTAATTAGAGCCCCTTTTCAATGTATGTGTCTTCACTTTCAGAAGAAGATGTGTCCCTTCCGCAGGAAGTGCCCCCACAGCTGTGGTACTCCGGACCCACAGATGTAGGCCTTCTACCTGTCCCTCCTGTGATGGTAGAACGTAAGCCTGGTGCCTCTCTTGGGACATTAACGATCAAGGAGGAGCATGAGGCGTGGCTAGGACGGGTCTCACCAGCTGAGCCTGCCTGCTTGCTGGGGAGCCCCTGGGTGGAGCGATTGGAGACTGCAGTTCGTGTCCGGGCCGTGTTTCCTGCTTGGTTGTGGGGGCTTGGAGCGGCTCGGGCCGAGGGGGAGCGCATCACCGCAGCCGGAGGAATCCTCGCGATAGCGGGAGGAAAGTATCGCGAGACCACGTCCCTCGGGGAAGTACCTCGTGTTGGTTCGGAGCCAGGCGCCGAGCGTGACCGCCGGGAGTACGGCACACAGCAGCCCCTGGACAACGCTGCTCTCAACCGGAGAAACTGTGACCGGGTATCTGGTGCAGCGGAGCAGAGCACCGGAGGTAGTACGGGAGATGGGGTGAGACCTGCTGTGCAGGATAAGTTTCTTCCTTGGCCCCGGCGCCCCACAACCCCCCCCCCCCTGAAAAGTTCTTTAAACAGGTGGGAGTAAGGATTGTTGTAAAGCCCGGGACATTACCCTTTTTTCAGTCATTCCATATCATGTACTAACTGCAACTAACAACTAACTATAACAAACTATAATTAACTACTAATTACTATACGCATGGATAATGTCCCTAAAGGGGGCTTGTTTAAGAGCTTAAACTGCTCTCCCCTGTATTAAGTGGTTGTTCTCACGAATAACTTACTGCTTGAGGAAGCTACCGTGTAATATCTTCCGTTTGAAAAGAAAGACAAGTCTCTGGTATATCAACCCTATAGCTTTGAACTGTTACTATATTCAGTGAACTTTAAGTTGTGATAGAAGTATTGTGGCGGGATTAAGAAATTGGCCAGAATGTATTCAAAGTTGAAGAAGGCAGAGAATGAGGCCAAAGATAAAAAAGACAATAAAGGGCCAACTAAGATGGACCAGTTTCTTAAAGCCCCAGTGGAGAAGTGTAAGGATACAAAGGGAGAGAAAAGTACCACAGAACCTACGAAACGTAAAGCTATTGAATCTCCAAACAGCTCGGTGGCAGAACCAGACCCCCAGGGCCAGCCAGAATGGCTGGCGGACTTGATGGCTGCTATTAAAAAATGTGACACTTCTATAGGGGACTTGGCATCCCAAGTTGGGGCAATTGGCGCCGAACTCTCTCATTTAAGGAGTGATGTAAGCTCTTTTAAGGCTAGGGTTGGGGAAGCAGAGCAAAGAATAAGTACCCTGGAGGATAATGTGGCAAAAAATAGAAAAGGAAGTGGTAGAAGTGAGAAATGAAAATAAAGTTTTGAAGGCAAAGGTAACAGATCTAGAGGATAGGTCTAGAAGATCAAATCTAAGACTGATGGGATTTCCTGAAGGTTCGGAAGGAAAACACCTTTATTCAGAATTGGTTACGTGACTCTGTGGGGCCGGAAAATCTGTCAAGTATCTTTTGTGTGGAGAGAGCCCACAGAATTCCCTCAAAACCACTGCCAGTGGGCAGTCACCCTCGCCCTATAATTGCGAAGCTTCTCAGCTTCCGTGATAGAAATAATATCTTAAGGAGAAATAGGGCAATGGGTGAATTGAAATTTAATGGTAATAAGATCTCAATTTACCAGGACTTTGCCTCGGAAACTCAAAAGTGTAGAACTACTTTTATTCAGGTGAAGAAGAGACTTGCCCATAATGGGATAAAGTATGCTCTACTGTTTCCGGCCCGCCTCCGGATTGAATATCAGGAGCGTACTTGGTTTTTTATCACCCCAGGATAAGTAAACAACTGGATGGATAATAAGGGGCTAAAATGAACTTTGTAGAGGGATGTAGCTGGGTAGCTTCGTAGAGAGACTTGGGTTTGAGTTTATCAAATCGGGTCACAAGGGGGGGGGGTCCTGCTAACGGTTTAAGGTGTGGGTTTTTTTTTTCCCTCTTTCCCCGAGCGGGGTAACTATTTATCTTTAGCACTAATATAAATACGAATATAAATATATTGATATGGAATGTAAGGGGATTAAGGGAACGGCACAAAAGGACAGCAGTCTTTGATTACATTAGCAAATATTTACCAGGGGTTGTATGTTTTTTAGAATCACATTTAACAAAAGATATGGTTCATATGATTAGCAGAAGATGGTGTAAATCACAATATCACACTTTTTTATCTGAATATTCCAGGGGTGTGACCGTCATGGTACATGAAAGAGTCTATTGGGAAGTATATGAAAAGGTTAAAGATAGGGAGGGTAGATTTATTTTTTTTCATTGTAAATTAAGTAGCACAGTTTGTATTTTGGCTTTTATTTATAATCCACCCCCGTTTAATCTTAAAATATTGACTATATTATTTGGCTTCTGCGAGGGGAAAGCAAGTTGCCCAGTGTTGGTAATGGGAGATCTTAATGCCGTAATGAATGAGAGGGAAGACAGACTTAGAATTACTACTCCCAAAATACTTCCTGATGTAACATCTCTGAGTAAAATGGCCTCCGAGATGGGACTTTATGACTTATGGAGAAGCAGAAATCCGGGTACTAAAACTTCTATGTCTAGAATCGACCGCGTGTTGGGGGATAACTGCGCCTTTAAATATGCTGGCCAGAACAGTTTCAGATCACTCGCCTTTATTGGTTGAGTTTATAGGAGATATAGAGCATAGTAGAGGTAGGATAAAAATAAGCCCCCACTGGTTTTCGTTAATTGAGGGAAATGAAGAAATAGCGAAAGAAATAGGTTATTGAACTTAATTGGAACACGACCTCTGACCTTATAGTTTGGGATACAGTTAAGGCAGTTATCAGAGGTAGATACGTCGGTATTATTAACAGTACAAGGAAGAAATTTAGAATGAGGGAAGAACTGTTAAAAAGAAGGGTTAAGGAAAAAGAGGAGAAGTTTAAGTCAAACCCAGGGGATGAAACAGAAAAAGATCTAAAGGGCTCTCAGGCAGAATTAAGTCATTACATGCTTATGAAAGCTAGACACCAGAATCTACTTAGGGGTATAAGGTTCCATAGAGAATCGGGCAAGCCAAACAGAGGTCAAATGACACTGGTTCATGGGCAAGAGGGAGCAAAAATTATAGGAGCCATCAAAACAGAGGAAGGCCAGGTAGTAGCCCAACCGGGGAAAATTGTGGAAGTATTCTCCCGATACTTTAAGAAATTATATTCATCAGAAGTCAAATATTCTAGAAGTGACTTGAATAAGTTCCTAGATAAGATACCTTGGACTTGGACAGACTGTATGGTAACATCCTGTCACTTGACGCCACTAAGGCCTTTGACAGGGTGGAGTGGGACTTCTTCTGGGAAGTTATGAAGAGGTTCGGGTTCGGAGAGCCCTTTTTAAAAATGGTTAAGGCACTGTATAATAAAGTGTCCGCATGTGTGAATATAGGAGGATTATCCTCTGAGACGTTCCCTCTGAGCCGAGGTACTAGACAGGGCTGTCCCTCTCCCCGATACTCTTTGCCCTAAGTATTGAACCAGTGGCAATTTTACTAAGAGAAAACTCTCTAATTAAGGGCTTCGGGTCGCGGGGAGACAGGGACAGAGTGTCATTATATGCGGATGATCTGCTTCTTTTCCTGGCCAATCCAACGGAGTCCCTCTCAGAGGTTATTCAAATAATCCAGGAAACTGGATCCTTCTCTGGCATTTCTATTAACTGGCAGAAGTCAGTGCTCCTTCCCTTAGTGGGAGAAGATGTAGTCAAAAGACAAAACATCACTGTGTTAGGAGAAGAAGATCACTTTAAGTATCTGGGGTGGTATGTCTCGAAAAGGATAGCAGACTTTTATAGATTAAATGTCATTCGGGTTTTGGATCTCTTGGAGACAAAGGAGCGTGCTTGGAATAAATTAAAGATCTGTAAGGTGGATAAAATCACTTTGATAAAATCTGTGCTCCTCCCCAAGCTTCTGTATGTATTTGGTAGCTCTCCAATTTGGATAGAAGAAGCAGTTTTTTGGAGGATCAGGAGAGTATTTAACTTCTTAATATGGGGCAGAAAGCGCGTTCGCATCAGGCAAGAGTATTTGTATGTAAAAAAGGAGAAAGGTGGCCTTTCCTTGCCGGATGCAAAAGTGTACTATCTGGCCTCACAGCTTTATTATTTTGCCAAATGGAAACAGAACTATTTTCTGCTTTATTTAATTAATAGCACCAAGGGAGGGTTTCAAGACATTTTTCAATGGTTAGAGTCTGGACAAAGTAGTAAAGATTGGGAATTATTCCCATTAGTAAAAAAATATTTGAAGGTATAGAGGGAGGTTAAAAAACTACTAAAATTGGATGGCATATGTGATTTTGCACTGGTTTTTCAGAATAAAAATATACAGCCGGTTAGTGACCTGGGTGTTCTAGGTTGTCAGAAGGTAATAGGTAATATTGAACTGGGCAAAATAATTCACGAAAAAGGGATTATTAGTTGGGAAAAATTCAGAGAGGTCTTAGGGTTGACCCAAAAATTCTGGCTGGACTATGTAAAATGAAAGTATGCGTGGGATCACTTCTTGGGGAAAGTAGAATAGTAGGAGCAGACGGACTTATTGAAGACCTTAGGAGAGGCAGAATTATTAATAGAGAAGTTTCCAGAATTTACCATAGGTTAAGAGAATACCGTGTGGTTGAATTTAAATGTATAAGGTCTTGGGAAGAGGAAGCTGGGTCGACTGGGGAAATCCAATGGAGTACAGTTTTTCAAAATATTAGTAAGGTCTCGAGGTCAGGCAGTCACAATCTGGTTCAATTTAACATTCTCCATAGACTCTATTACACACTGAAATTTCTTGGTAAAATTGGTAAGACTAGGAATTCGAACTGTCCTAGATGTAAGGAGCAGGACGCAGGAATGATACATATGTTTTGGTCCTGCAGCAAGCTGTATAATTTTTGGAAGCAGATTAATAATACGTTAGAAGGTAAATTACGGTTAAAATTCGCACTATCCTTTAAATTAGCAATTTTGGGGGATGATTCTCAAGTCACAGCCTCAAGGAGAATAAAAATTAGGTTATTACAGGCGTTGTTTGTTGCCAGATTAACTATCGCTCGTAATTGGATCTCCCCAAAGACTCCAAGTTTTCTAGAATGGGAAAGATTGGTGACATACTACGAATAAATACGGTATGAGGATGGGGAAAAATACATTTTTTTTTTCTCTTTAGCAGGACAGTGTGGGGGGGGGGGTGGCGGTGTGGGAATATTTGAAATTGATTCATGAATGTGTAAACAATGTAAACATTTAGTAGATAAAATAAAGTATTAAAGAAAAAAAAAAAGCCTGGTGCCTCTCTACCCTACAGGGCACAGTATCCCCTCGGTATACAGCAGACAAATGCCATCACCAAGATAGTACAAGACTTTGTGAAGAGTGGAGTACTGGTTGAGACTTCTTCCACATGCAACACTCCCTTATATCCCATCAAGGAAAGAGGGAAAAAAGGCCAGCCAGTGCAGTATAGGATGGTGCATGATCTCAGAGCAGTTAATGAGGCCACAGTCTTTAATACACCTATTGTGCCTAACCCACATACATTACTAGAATTGATTTCAAAGACTACAAATCGACTATATCCAACTGTCCAGAGTGGGAATGATTGAATATGTCCTGGTATGTGTAGCCTTGTTCTCTGGATGGCCAGAAGCTTACCCAGTGGCCACTGCAAAGGTCACCGCCAAAACACTACTTAATGAGGTAGTCTCGTGTGGTGCCAGAGACGATCGAAAGTGACCGAAGTTCACATTTCACAGGGAAAGTAACAGTAACATAGTTTATAAGGCCAAAAAAGACATCTGTCCATCCAATTCGGCCTGTTGTTCCAGAGGAAGGCAAAAAAACCCTGTGAGGTAGAAGCCAATTTTCCTCACTTTAGGGGAAAAAAATTCCTTCACCATCAAAACCCAGACCCCTCCAGTGCTGTTACTGGAGAATTTCCCAGCAGTGTCACCTCTCCAGTCAGCAGCTCCATCATCTTATGGGTGAGTTCTAGGATCTTCTGCTCATGTATCAGGGGGTGAGGCTCTGTGATGAGGTAAGGGGTCCTGCTCCGCCCTCTTGACTGGAGGTGGACGATGGGAGTCACACAGTCCCCCGATGTCTTCTTCACTATTGTGTACTCCTGTGGATGGAGAGAGACACTTAGAGAATAAACCCTTCAGGGGCCTGTGCTCTCCTCCGGCCCTTTCCTCCTGGGTACAACGTGCCTACTTACCTTTTCATGGCTCCTACAACATGACTATTGGTCACTGGTCACATGACACATCACTCACCATATTGGGGGTTGATCTTCAGGTTCTCCATCACTTGGAAGGTCTGGAGGCCGTACTACAGGACCCTGGACTCTTCCTATCACTTCCTATGATGGATTCTCCTTCCCGATGTCTGACTTGTTACAGAATACAATAAAGAGGAGAGAAATCTAGAAAGGTTTACCTCTCCGCTCAGCAGGGAGATGATCTCCAAGGTGAGGTCTAATATTCTTCTGCTGATCTCCTTCCTGTCCATCCTTGGTGGCTCATTCAGGAGAAGAGGAGAGAACTGGAGGAGCTGGAGGCTTCTAGTACTGCAGGCGCCTTTATGAGAAGAGGAGAGGAAATCATCCAGGGGACAAGACCAGATGTCACCTCCAGAATCGCACTTCCTGAGCCTGGAGGGGCCCCACTTCTCAGAGGCTCCACCACATGGATTCCAGGGGCCCCAACATGGAGATTTCTGGTGGCTCCACAGGAGATAAATGACTGACAGATGCAGGTCCCACCTCTGGGCTGTGCTCAGCTGTGTCCAGAACTCCTAGAGAAGAGACTGGAGAGAGCTGAACTCAGGCCGGGCCCCCGCTCCATTCATTCTCCTCCTGGATGCAGGGGCCCTCACCAGGACAGTCAATGATGACAACCCCCACAATGCCTACTACTACTCCCCCCTCTACTGCCCCCTGTCCCCCATCTGCTCCTCTCACACCGCTGCTGACTGCACCTACAATTGCCATGTGATGATTTACGGCTACTTTCACATCGGCGTTATTGCTGTATGTTCCGGCATGGGATCTCAAAACCACAGCAAAAAGCTTCTGTTCGAATACAACCGGCTGCATCTGTTCAGAACGGATCAGGTTGTATTATTTTATCGAAAATATAGAAACCGGATCCGGCACCATTGACTTACATGGGTTTTGGTTCAGTTTCCTAAGCCAGACACAAAAAAAATTTGTGTCCGCAATGGGAGTGCAACAAACCAGAAGGGAATGTATTCAGGTGCACCCCATTCTGTTCCGTGTTCTCCCATTGACAATGAATGGGGACAGAACATGAAGAACCTGTGCGAATCTCATAACTGGAAAGGAAAACGCAGGTGTGAAAGCAGCCTAACCCTTTACATCACATTTCATATCCGCCACATAGTAGGAATGATGAGGATGTGAGAATGGATGATGGGAGTTATCCCTTTACAGCGTTCTCCAAGCACCTTCCTCATTAATAGACCCATACTAGCTAAGTGGGGCCAGTCTCCATGGTAACTATACGGTCCGTCCTGTGAGGAGAGGAGGAGCCTGGAGGACAATGGAGATTTCTGTATAAAACGATGAATTTCCAAAATAGATGAGAATTGTCGGCTGACACAGAGCCGATTCTCTCATCCATCAGCGTTTATAGTAAGCCGCAGTATACTGAGGGGGTGGGGCTCGGGAGTTGTCACTGACCACATGACAATGATGTCATCACAGGTCCTCCCCCACCTTTTTGCCTCTATTCTGCTAAGAACCGCCCCTCAGACATCTATCACATGACAATGATGTCATCACAGGTCCTCCAACACCTCTTTTTCTCTCAGTGGCTAAGCCCGTTCCTTGCACTGATCACATGATGGTGACATCATCGCAGGTCCTTCAGCTCTGGCAGTGCAGCAGATACTGGGAAGGTCTTGGTCGGTAGTCAGGGCTCTTGTTCTCTCTGGTATCAGCCATTCCTCCAGCCTGCAGGTAAGATGAGCTGTGAGGAGACAGTGTGGTGGAGAGCTCAGACATGTCACCTCTGGAGATTCTCCTCCATTACACACAAGGAATCCTTCTCCGCTCCTCAGCTTAGTATGATGGGGGAGTAGTAGTGGGGATAGTGGGGATTGTCATCATTCACTGCTGGATGAGACAATCTGCTCCGTGTGAATGAGGTTTTCACTGCCAGGAGCTTAGCTACACCCGGAGCTCAGGATTTTTCCCATCAGTGCAGCCTTATGAGGGTCTGAGTTTTGCGGGATGAGTTGTACTTTTTCTCGCCCTCGTTATCGGGGACATGGGACTCACTGATTAACCTTTATTCCTTTTTTGGAGGAGGGATGAAGAAAACCAGCAATACGAGCCTTCTCCTGAATTGAGCCACCAAGGATGGACAGGAAGGAGATCAGCAGAAGAATATTAGACCTCACCTTGGAGATCATCTCCCTGCTGAGCGGAGAGGTAAACTTTTCTAGATTTCTCTCCTCTTTATTGTATTCTGTAACAAGTCAGACATCGGGAAGCAGAATCCATCATAAGAAGTGATAGGAAGAGTCCAGGGTCCTGTAGAATGGCCTCCAGACCTTCCAAGTGATGGAGAACCTGAAGATCAGCCCCCAATAAGGTGAGTGATGTGTCATGTGACCAGTGACCAATAGTCATGTTGTAGGAGCCATGAGAAGGTAAGTAGGCACGTTGTACCCAGGAGGAAAGGGCAGGAGGAGAGCACATGGCCCCTGAAGGGTTTATTCCCTGAGTGTCTCTCTCCATCCACAGGAGTACACAATAGTGAAGAAGACATCGGGGGACTGTGTGACTCCCATCATCCATCTCCAGGAGTCAGGAGGGCGGAGCAGGACCCCTCACCCCATCACAGAGCCTCACCCCCTGATACATGAGCAGAAGATCCTAGAACTCACCCACAAGATGATGGAGCTGCTGACTGGAGAGGTGACACTGCTGGGAATGCTGGGGAAATTCTCCAGTAACAGCACTGGAGGGGTCTGGGTGATGACGGTGTCATTGTGTTGTCAGGTTCCTATAAGGTGTCAGGATGTCACTGTCTATTTCTCCATCGAGGAGTGGGAGTATATAGAAGGACACAAGGATCTGTACAAGGAGGCCATGATGGAGGAGCCCCAGCCTCTCATATCACAAGGTAAGAGCTGTCATGTGCAGTGTATACACGTGTGTGCAGTGACATGTAATGGAGGACCAGCCTCTTATATCACAAGGTAAGACATGTGCAGTGTATACACGTGTGTGCAGTGTGTAATGGAGAGCACCAGCCTCTTATATCACAAGGTAAGAGCCGTCATGTGCAGTGTATACACGTTGTGTGCAGTGACATGTAATGGAGGAGCACCAGCCTCTTAATCACAAGGTAAGAGCCGTCATGTGCAGTGTATACACGTGTGTGCAGTGATATGTAATGGAGGAGCCACCAGCCTCTTATATCACAAGGTAAGAAGCCGTCATGTGCAGTGTATACACGTGTGTGCAGTGATATGTAATGGAGGAGCACCAGCCTCTTATATCACAAGGTAAGAGCCGTCATGTGCAGTGTATACACGTGTGTGCAGTGACATGTAATGGAGGAGCACCAGCCTCTTATATCACAAGGTAAGAGCCGTCATGTGCAGTGTATACACGTGTGTGCAGTGATATGTAATGGAGGAGCCCCCAGCCTCTTATATCACAAGGTAAGAGCCGTCATGTGCAGTGTATACACGTGTGTGCAGTGATATGTAATGGGAGGAGCACCAGCCTCTTATATCACAAGGTAAAGAGCCGTCATGTGCAGTGTATACACGTGTGTGCAGTGATATGTAATGGAGGAGCACCAGCCTCTTATATCACAAGGTAAGAGCCGTCATGTGCAGTGTATACACGTGTGTGCAGTGACATGTAATGGAGGAGCACCAGCCTCTTATATCACAAGGTAAGAGCCGTCATGTGCAGTGTATACACGTGTGTGCAGTGACATGTAATGGAGGAGCACCAGCCTCTTATATCACAAGGTAAGAGCCGTCATGTGCAGTGTATACACGTGTGTGCAGTGACATGTAATGGAGGAGCACCAGCCTCTTATATCACAAGGTAAGAGCCGTCATGTGCAGTGTATACACGTGTGTGCAGTGATTTACAGGCGTCTGTGCCCCTCTTTATAAGGTAGAACCCTACTTTTTGGTCTTGGTACAAGTCACCAGTGAGTCCTGTAGTTGTGGACAGGGGGCGCTCTGTCTAGGTAAGGGGAGGTAAGGTTGGTGTCCCCTTTGGATTGTGGTGAAAGGTCACTGATATAGTGAGGTGGCGGGTTAAGAGTTGTCTCATCTCTGACAATGGGGGCACATCGCTAGGATATGCCCCACTCTCTGAAAGGTGCGGGCCATACCGCCGGTACCAGCACCTATAGCAAGAACCGAGCCCCAAAAGTGGTGGTTCATGCACTGTGCATGCACAGCCGCCATTCATTCCTTTCTATAAGTCTGCCGAAAATAGCCGCTGGCTATTTCCATTAGGCCCATAGAAGTGAATGGGAGCGGTGGCCGGTCCTACACGGTGAGCTCCCTTTCACTTCTATGGGGAGCGCGCCTGGTGTCGGCCGGACTGGAGTCCTCCAGCCAAACACTGTGCATATATTCACAGTATAGGTCCCAGCGGTGGGACCTTCACCTATAAGACAATGGGGGCATATGCTAGCGACATGCTTCCACCTCCTGTTTCAGCTCACAACGACGGGATCTTTATATAAGTCCATTTGAATGAAGAGCAGAATTTACTGAAGAGAAGTTTTATCCGGATGTTTTATAGGATTTAATATGCGGTGGGGGGGCTCCTGACTGTAGCCAAAAAAGTAGTGTGAGGGGAACAATGATCGGGCGGATTGAGTTCATTATGGCCAATCCTCTCTGCCACTAATGGTGTCTGGCGACAGCTCCCTGCTCTCTCCCGATCCAGAAGACATGGAAGTTGACCCCAGGGAATTTGTATGAGGAGCTGGAGGAAGAGCTTCCAGGAGCAGAGGGGTTAATCCCGCCGCTACTGAGAGTGTACGGCTGCCTTGGGTCTGATTCACACATGTGCGATCCTTGTGTGCAATAGACTGAGTGTTGACTGGGTTTTAGTCACAGGACCTGAGATACACACTGCACTGCCAGGAGCTTAGATACACACGGAGCTCAGGGTTTTCCCATCAGTGCAGCTTTATGAGGGTCTGAGTTTTGGGGGATGAGTTGTACTTTTTCTCGGCCTCATTATCGGGGACATGGGACTCACTGATTAACCTTTATTCCTTTTTTTGTAGGAGGGGTGAAGAAAACCAACAATACGAGCCTTCTCCTGAATGAGCCACCAAGGATGGACAGGAAGGAGATCAGCAGAAGAATATTAGACCTCACCTTGGAGATCATCTCCCTGCTGAGCGGAGAGGTAAACTTTTCTAGATTTCTCTCCTCTTTATTGTATTCTGTAACAAGTCAGACATCGGGAAGGAGAATCCATCATAGGAAGTGATAGGAAGAGTCCAGGGTCCTGTAGAATGGCCTCCAGACCTTCCAAGTGATGGAGAACCTGAAGATCAGCCCCCAATATGGTGAGTGATGTGTCATGTGACCAGTGACCAATAGTCATGTTGTAGGAGCCATGAGAAGGTAAGTAGGCACGTTGTACCCAGGAGGAAAGGGCCGGAGGAGAGCACATGGCCCCTGAAGGGTTTATTCCCTAAGTGTCTCTCTCCATCCACAGGAGTACACAATAGTGAAGAAGACATCGGGGGACTGTGTGACTCCTATCATCCATCTCCAGGAGTCAGGAGGGCGGAGCAGGACCCCTCACCCCATCACAGAGCCCCTGATACATGAGCAGAAGATCCTAGAACTCACCCACAAGATGATGGAGCTGCTGACTGGAGAGGTGACACTGCTGGGAATGCTGGGAAATTCTCCAGTAACAGCACTGGAGGGGTCTGGGTGATGACGGTGTCATTGTGTTGTCAGGTTCCTATAAGGTGTCAGGATGTCACTGTCTATTTCTCCATGGAGGAGTGGGAGTATATAGAAGGACACAAGGATCTGTACAAGGAGGCCATGATGGAGGAGCCCCAGCCTCTTTATAATCACAAGGTAAGAGCCGTCATGTGCAGTGTATACACGTGTGTGCAGTGATATGTAATGGAGGAGCACCAGCCTCTTATATCACAAGGTAAGAGCCGTCATTTGCAGTGTATACACGTGTGTGCAGTGACATGTAATGGAGGAGCACCAGCCTCTTATATCACAAGGTAAGAAGCCGTCATTTGCAGTGTATACACGTGTGTGCAGTGACATGTAATGGAGGAGCACCAGCCTCTTATATCACAAGGTAAGAGCCGTCATGTGCAGTGTATACACGTGTGTGCAGTGATATGTAATGGAGGAGCACCAGCCTCTTATATCACAAGGTAAGAGCCGTCATGTGCAGTGTATACACGTGTGTGCAGTGACATGTAATGGAGGAGCACCAGCCTCTTATATCACAAGGTAAGAGCCGTCATGTGCAGTGTATACACGTGTGTGCAGTGACATGTAATGGAGGAGCACCAGCCTCTTATATCACAAGGTAAGAGCCGTCATGTGCAGTGTATACACGTGTGTGCAGTGATATGTAATGGAGGAGCACCAGCCTCTTATATCACAAGGTGAGAGCCGACATGTGCAGTGTATACAGGTGTGTGCAGTGACATGTAATGGAGGAGCACCAGCCTCTTATATCACAAGGTAAGAGCCGTCATGTGCAGTGTATACACGTGTGTGCAGTGATATGTAATGGAGGAGCACCAGCCTCTTATATCACAAGGTAAGAGCCGTCATGTGCAGTGTATACACGTGTGTGCAGTGACATGTAATGGAGGAGCACCAGCCTCTTATATCACAAGGTAAGAGCCGTCATGTGCAGTGTATACACGTGTGCGCAGTGACATGTAATGGAGGAGCACCAGCCTCTTATATCACAAGGTAAGAGCCGTCATGTGCAGTGTATACACGTGTGTGCAGTGACATGTAATGGAGGAGCACCAGCCTCTTATATCACAGGGTAAGAGCCGTCATGTGCAGTGTATACTGACCATGGCATTTGTTGGGTGAAATGACTGGGATCAGATATCTTTGCAGTCCAGCGTCTACCACCTCTGGAGGAGGATCAGCTTGTGATCCTGTTCAATACTTTACTTATATAGCAATATGCATTAAGGGGTTAAGTGAAAAGGCTAATTTTAACATTATTTTGTGTAATTTATTTACAGTCATGGCCAAAAGTTTTGAGAATGATACAAATATTAATTTTTACAAAGTCTACTGCTTCAGTTTTTATAATGGCAATTTGCATATACTCCAGAATGTTATAAAGAGTGATCAGCTTAACAGCAATTACTTGCAAAGTCAATATTTGCCTAGAAAATGAACTTTATCCCACAAAACACATTTCAACATCATTGCAGCCCTGCCTTAAAAGGACCAGCTAACATCGTTTCAGTGATTGCTCCATTAACACAGGTGTGGGTGTTGATGAGGACAGGGCTGGAGATCAATCTGTCATGATTAAGTAAGAATGACACCACTGGACACTTTAAAAGGAGTCTGGTGCTTGGCATCATTGTTTCTCTTCTGTTAACCATGGTTATCTCTAAAGAAACACATGCAGTTATCATTGCACTGCACAAAAATGGCCTAACAGGGAAGAGTATCGCAGCTAGAAAGATTGCACCTCAGTCAACAATCTATCGCATCATCAAGAACTTCAAGGAGAGAGGTTCCATTGTTGCCAAAAAGGCTCCATGGCGCCCAAGAAAGACCAGCAAGCGCCAGGACCATCTCTTAAAAGTGTTTCAGCTGCGGGATCGGGCTACCAGCAGTGCAGAGCTTGCTCAGGAATGGCAGCAGGCAGGTGTGAGTGCATCTGCACGCACTGTGAGGCGGAGACTCTTGGAGCAAGGCCTGGTCTCAAGGAGGGCAGCAAAGAAGCCACTTCTCTCCAGAAAAAACATCAGGGACAGACTGATATTCTGCAGAAGGTACAGGGAGTGGACTGCTGAGGACTGGGGGAAAGTCATTTTCTCTGATGAATCCCCTTTTCGATTGTTTGGGACATCTGGAAAACAGCTTATTCGGAGAAGACGAGGTGAGCGCTACCACCAGTCTTGTCTCATGCCAACTGTAAAGCATCCTGAAACCATTCATGTGTGGGGTTGCTTCTCAGCCAAGGGAATCGGCTCTCTCACAGTCTTGCCTAAAAACACAGCCATGAATAAAGAATGGTACCAGAATGTCCTCCGAGAGCAACTTCTCCCAACCGTCCAAGAGCAGTTTGGCGATCAACAATGCCTTTTCCAGCATGATGGAGCACCTTGCCATAAAGCAAAGGTGATAACTAAATGGCTCAGGGAACAAAACATAGAGATTTTGGGTCCATGGCCTGGAAACTCCCCAGATCTTAATCCCATTGAGAACTTGTGGTCAATCATCAAGAGACGGGTGGACAAACAAAAACCTACAAATTCTGACAAAATGCAAGCATTGATTGTGCAAGAATGGACTGCTATCAGTCAGGATTTGGTCCAGAAGTTGATTGAGAGCATGCCAGGGAGAATTGCAGAGGTCCTGAAGAAGAAGGGTCAACACTGCAAATATTGACTTGCTGCATTAACTCATTCTAACTGTCAATATAAGCTTTTGTTACTCATAATATGATTGCAATTATATTTCTGTATGTGATAAAAACATCTGACAAACACACATAAAAACCAGAGGGCAGCAGATCATGTGAAAATAGAAGATTTGTGTCATTCTCAAAACTTTTGGCCATGACTGTACAGTGTTCACTGTGTGATAAAAATAACATAATGCTATTATGTGGTCCGTACAATGATGATGATGTCACATTTATATATATATATATATATATATATATATATATATATATATATATAGTTGTTTTTTTTTTAATGTTTTTTTTTAACTATTTTTCCTTTGCTCCTGCAAGCTGTCAGCTCTGCAACTGTTTCCCTTCTTTCAGACTGGTAGAAGGCTGCTTTAGCTGCTCATATCTCAGGTTTGGTAGCAGCTAGAGATATGGGCTTTCCAAGCTTTCAAAGAATACCAGAACAGCATTATCTTCACTACATCGGAAGATATCACTGTTAGAAGTCGGGATGAATTGAATGAAGCTGAAAGTAAAATCAGGTTTTACCCGCCATTATTCCCAACTCGATTTCCAACAGGGATGTCTCTTGTCATTTTCGTCTTGTATGAAAGCTTGGAATGCCAGCTTTAAAACAAGACTTCTAGCTGCTACCAATCAGGAGATACAGCAGTTAAAGTTGCTACCCCCCTTTCCACTTCTGCCTGAGCCCAGCTCTGGCGGAACAGTTAAGTGATTTTCCCACAGCCCGATAATAGGGTTTTTCACATTTTTAAGCTATAGTTTGTTTCTGTAAGTAAAAGTGGTGACCAGATGTAGCACCAGAATATATAGTTATTGAAAGGTTTTTTAAGGTTGGAGTCACATTTGCATTTTTTTAAACTAAAGCCAGACTTGTAGGAATGTTATAAGTTTGCTTAATGATGTTATGATGAAAAAAAAAAGTCCAAAATTCAAATTTTTATTTCCACAGAGAATCCCAGTAAACATTTTAAGAGAGGCGTCAGGATATCATTAAATTATAATGTAGAAGATGAAGATATTCTGAGGCGCCCTTCAGGAGAAAACCATGTTACCGTTAATGTACGTCTAGGACTTCAGTGTACTGATCTATCATGTGATCCCCCTAATCGTCAGGAATCTTGTTCTGACCAGTCACAAATTGTTACAACAAGTACACGTCAGAAAGGTGGGAAAAGGTTTCAGTGTGGTAAAGAGTCCTCAAAGAGATCAAGTATTTCTACACAAAGAGGAAATCACATAGGGGAGAAGCGATATTCATGTTCGGTTTGTGGGAAATTTTTTACATATAAATCACGTCTTCTTTCACATGAGAGAAGTCACACAGGAGAGAAGCCATATTCATGTTCAGAATGTGGGAAATGTTTTACACTAAAATCAAATCTTGTTACACATCAGAGATTTCACACAGGAGAGAAGCCATATTCATGTTCAGAATGTGGAAAGTGTTTTGCAAATCAATCACATCTTGTTACACATAGGAGAATTCACACAGGAGAGAAGCCATATTCATGTTCAGAATGTGGGAAATGTTATGCAGATAAATCGAATCTTGTTACACACGAAAGATGTCACACAGGAGAGAAACCATATTCATGTTCAGAATGTGGGAAATGTTTTAGACAAAGATCCAATCTTGTTACACATGAAAGAAGTCACACAGGAGAGAAGCCATATTCATGCTCAGAATGTGGAAAATGCTTTACAAAAAAATCAGATCTTGTAATACATGAGAGAATTCACACAGGAGAGAAGCCATATGCATGTTCAGAATGTGGGAAATCTTTTACAGATAAATCAAATCTTGTTTCACATGAAAAATATCACACAGGAGAGAAACCATTTACGTGTTCAGAATGTGGGAAATGTTTTACACTAAAATCACATCTTGTTACACATAAGAGAATTCACACAGGAGAGAAGCCGTATGGGTGTTCAGAATGTGGGAAGTGTTTTAAGTCAAAATCATATCTTATTACACATCAGAGGTTTCACACCGGAGAGAAGCCGTACTCTTGTTCAGAATATGTTGAAGCTGTTCACAAAGAAATTAAATCTTGTTAGTCAGGAGAGAGTTCACACAGAAGAGAAAGCTGTAATGCTATACAAGCAAAAAAACAAAAAGGATTGTACATGTTTTTATTCTATTTATTCTATTATTTCCTGAACATGATTATGGGGGCTGTCACCTTGCCTGAGCTGAGTATATATTTAGAGATATACTATACAGCAGCCAACTGGGCCATAGACAAAATGGACGGAAGGGACCTCATTGACTTCTATGGGAGAGTTTACTAGGATCTGTGACTTGTGCAGAGGTCAGGAGGGAGTAGATAAACTGTTGTGTATGGTGGATCCTGTGTTATCTATGAGGGCGAGTCAAAAATGATCCGCCCTCTGGCTTTAGAATTTATTTTAATCGAATTTCAGAAAAACAACAAGTACCGTATTTTTCGCCCTATAAGACGCACCGGCCCATAAGACGCACCTAGGTTTTAGAGGAGAACAATAAGGAAAAAATATTTTTCATTAGACCTCAGGTCAGACCAACAATCAGACCCCGAATGTTAATAAGACCCCAACAAGACCTCAGATCAGACCCCCAATGAGACCTTAGATAAGAGCCCCATGCCTCTCATCAGTCCCCATATTCCTCTCATCAGTCCCTATTGCCTAATATCAGTCCTCATTGCCTCTCATATTAGCCCCCAGCAGCACCCAATGCCTCGTATCAGCCCCCAGTAGCCCCTATTGCCTCTCATATTAGCCCCAGCAGCCCCCTTGCCTCAGGTCAGCCCCCAGTACCTCATGTTTAATAAAATAAAAAAGCCACTTACCTCTCCTGCTCCTGACACCGCCGCTCTTCTCCTCCAATGCGATCCTCTTCTTCCTGCTGTCGGCTATGCTGTGACCCGGCGCGCACAGAGTGAGGTCACTGAGCACCCGCCGACAGCCGAGGACCAGGAAGCGGTAAGTACAGAGTCTTCACCGCTTCCTGGTCCTCCAGTGCTAATAAGCGCTTCCATAATGGAAACACTCATTAGTATTCACCCCATAAGACGCAGGGACATTTTTCTCCCACTTTTGGGGGAAAAAGTGTGTCTTATGGAGCGAAAAATACAGTGAACTATTTTTTTACATAATCTCCCCAGTCGCGGCTGCACAGTTCTGAACGAGTTACATTAGTTCATTTGTCACTGCAGTGAGAGAAACAATGGCTGCCCAACGAAGGAGCAGCAGCGTGCAGTGATTTGTTTTTTGTGGACTAAGGTCATGTCTGGCGGCGATATTAACCAATAGGTCATTTTCTGATGGCGCATTACCTTTGACATTAACGTAAGTTCTACGTGGCAGCATGTGTTGTTTTATATGGATGTCTTATGTGATTCAATAAAGAATATAGAATAAAAGAAAAAGTGTCCGTACATAATAAATTACCCTTGGGTGATGTTGGGGCAGGGCTGGCCGACTATCTGATGTGTATGGGGGGGCTCCTGACTATACCCCAAAAAGATTATGTGACGGTAAAGAAGGATCAGGGATATTGAGTTCCTCTCCGCTGTTAACGTTGTCCGGCAGCAGCTCCTTGCCGTCTCCCAACCTAGAAGACATGGAAGCTGGAGTATTTGTATGAGGGGTTGGCGGAAGAGCTTCCAGGAGAAGAAGGGTTAATCTCACCACTATTGAAAGTGTACAGCCGCCTTAGGCCTTATTCACATGTGTATTCTCCTCCATGTGCGATCTGCGTGTGCAATGGACTGTGCGCTGACCGGTATAAGCAATAGACTGAGGGGCCGTGCCGAGAAGCTTAGGATATGTCGGGAGCTCAGAGTCTCCTGCCTCCACACACTGCACTGCCAGAAGCTTAGATACACACTGCACTACCAGGAGCTTAGATAAACCCAGAGCTCAGAGTCTCCTGCCTCTATACACTGTACTGCCAGGAGCTTAGATACACTCAGAGTCTCCTGCCTCCACACTCTGCACTGCCAGGAGCTTAGATACACACTGCACTACCAGGAGCTTAGATAAACCCAGAGCTCTGAGTCTCCTGCCTCTACACACTGTACTGCCAGGAGCTTAGATACACACTGTACTGCCAGGAGCTTAGATACACACAAGAGCTCAGAGTCTCCTGCCTCCATACACTGCACTGCCAGGAGCTTAGATACACACAGAGCTCAGAGTCTCCTGCCTCTACACACACTGTACTGCCAGGAGCTTAGATACACACAGAGCTCAGAGTCTCCTGCCTCCACACACTGCACTGCCAGGAGCTTAGATACACACAGAGCTCAGAGTCTTCTGCCTCCACACACTGCACTGCCAGGAGCTTAGATACACACAGAGCTCAGAGTCTCCTGCCTCCACACACTGCACTGCCAGGAGCTTAGATACACACAGAGCTCAGAGTCTTCTGCCTCCACACACTGCACTTCCAGGAGCTTAGATAACACAGAGCTCAGAGTCTTCTGCCTCCACACACTGCACTGCCAGGAGCTTAGATACACACGGAGCTCAGAGTCTCCTGCCTTCACCCACTTCACTTCCAGGAGCTTAGATACACACTGCGAGAGACGCGAAGGGCAACAATGGCAGTCATGAAGTTCCAACAAGGAAGCATTTGGGGACTCAATTGGCAGTTCAGTCAAATTTGACATTTTTTAGAATATTTTTTTTAAAGTTATGTTTATTCATAAAACGATAAGATCATACAAATAATAAAAGTACAAATACAAATAACTGGCATACGGTCAGGACCTACGAATGTAACAGACAGTGCAGAGAAGCAAACACAGTAGAAAGCTTGGGACACTGAGTATAGAACGTATGGCAGTGAACCTACCTACAAAATTAGGCCGTTCCAACACAGAACGGATATTTTTACACATTTATACTGTATATCAAAGGGAGTAATAATACTTGGAAAAAAAGCCCTAACATTAGAGAGAAAAGGGGAAGAAGATGAAGGAAAAAACGGGGGACAGCGTGACCGTCAGAGAGAAGGAAAAGAAAGAAGAATATTCAAATATGAGGCCAGTGACTCAGAATTGGTGGAAGAACTAGCCACCCAAAAGCCCCAAATCTTGTCAAATTTATCAAGACATCCACGGGTAAGGTTATACAATGGAAGCACTTTTTAACTTCCTGGATCCAGGCAAATTTGCTAGATTTGTAATGGCAAAATTCACAACAGGTGTTTGATCCATGAATCGCCCAATATATTTCCTGGTTCAATTAGAATTGGTATTAAACAGTCCTCCTCATCATGCTGCTCACATTTTGACATCATGAGACCAAGTCGACACTTAACAACTGATCAACAGTATCTCACCATTGCGAGGCTTCAAGCAGGATGTTCTCAGACGGAAATGGCACCTGAGCTTAGAGTGTCACAAAGTCATCAGCAGGTTGTATCAGAGATACAGAGACTGGAAGAGTCACAGAAAATGCTGACCTATGGGATTAGTAGAGGCTTGTAACTCTGTACCCCAGAACCTCAATGACCTGAGGGCCGTCCTTCAAGAAGAGTGGGATGCCATGCCTCAACAGACAATAAGTCAACTAATAAATTGTTGAGTTCTACTTAAATGCCTGACTATCATGATGTAATATCCCTGTAAGGTGAACTTTATAGGTTTTCCATAAATTTCACCCAAAAACCAAATATCCCTAACTCTTCGTGAGTTGTATATATACACTTATGATTATCATTGTGTATCAGTCCACTATCTGAAGATGGGGCCGGGCCCAGAAACGCATTATATGGACTTTTTGGAACAACGCACCAAGTTGTTACATTTTATAGCTGTTTTATCTTTTATTTTGTTATTTTTATTTTAAGTTTCTTTTGGTAATAAAATCCATGTTTTTTAGAGGAAGGGCTGTATCCTGGTTATTTTTCTTCTACATAAGGGCCCGTTCACACAAACACAAAATTGCGGAATAGGTGCAGCCCCCTTCACATCAATGATAGCGAGCAGCCACGGCTCCGCAAAAAAATAAAACATGACCTATTCTTGTCTGCAATAGCGGACAAGAATAGGCATTTAGAACAGGATGCCGGGCCATGTGTTCTGAAATTTGCGGATTTTTGCGGATCTGTTATACCATGGCTGTCTGAACGGCTCCTAAGTGTGTATCTTCTCCAGTTCTGGATTATGGCATGAACCATCCGGACATAGCCAACGAAGCTCAGCCAGGATGAGTGAGTATAATTGCATTACACCACAGCACCATATGTGTCGGGTTTTGCGCTATGTTCGATTTTCTTCTATTTTTAAGTCTATGAACATTTTTTAGTCTCCCTAATGATAAAGAGCCCTGCAAACAATTCTCCCCAAAGTCAGACAGCTTTGCAAGGCAATTATCTCTTGAGATGTACTGGTTCACCCACCCACCTTTGGAAGAAGATCTACAGTGTCTTGCGAAAGTATTCGGCCCCCTGGAACTTTTCAACCTTTTGCCACATTTCAGGCTTCAAACAAAAAGATATAACATTTTACATTTTTGGTGAAGAATCAACAACAAGTGGGTCACAATTGTGAAGTGGAACGAGATTTATTGGATCATTTAAACTTTTTTTTGTAATAATAAAACTGAAAAGTGGGGCGTGCAAAATTATTTGTCCCCCTTGCATTAATACTTGTTGCGCCACCTTTTGCTGCGATTACAGCTGCGGTCTCTTGGGGTATGTCTCTATCAGTTTTGCACATCTAGAGACTGAAATTCTTGCCCATTCTTCCTTGCAAAACAGCTGGAGCTCTTTGAGGTTGGATGGAGACGTTTGTGAACAGCAGTTTTCAGCTCTTTCTACATATTCTCAATTGGATTCAGGTCTGGACTGTGACTCGGCCGTTCTAAGACCTGGAGACCTTTATTTTTGAACCATCCCATTGTAGATTTTGCTTTATGTTTGGGATCATTGTCTTGTTGGAAGAAAAATCTCCGTCCTAGTCTCAGGTCTTTTCATCCAGAATGGTCCTGTATTTGGCTCCATCCATCTTCCCATCAATTTTAACCATCTTCCCTGTCCCTGCTGATGAAAAGCAGGCCCAAACCATGATGCTGCCCCCACCATGTCTGACAGTGGGGATGGTGTGTTCAGGGGGATGAGCTGTGTTGCTTTTACGCCAAACATATCGTTTTGCATTGTTTCCAAAAAGTTGGATTTTCATCTGAGCAGAGCCCCTTCTTCCACATGTTTGGTGTCTCCCAGGGGCTTGTGGCAAACTGTAAACCAGACTTTTTATGGATATCTTTGAGAAATGGCTTTCTTCTTTCCACTCTTCCATAAAGGACAGATTTGTGAAGTGTTGGACTGATTGTTGTCCTATGGACAGACTCTCCCACCTCAGCTGTAGATCTCTGCAGTTCATCCAGAGTGATCATGGGCCTCTTGGCTGCATCTCTGATCAGTCTTCTCTTTGTTTAGAGGGACGGCCGGGTCTTGGTAGATTTGCAGTGGTCTGATACTCCTCCCATTTCAATACGATCGCTTGCACAGCGCTCCTTGTGATGTTTAACCCTTTCAGTACCGGGCCACTTTTCACCTCAAATCCCAGGCCGTTTTTTTGCAAATCTGACATGTGTCACTTTATGTGGTAATAACTTTGGAACCCTTTTACTTATCCAGGCCATTCTGAGATTGTTTTCTCGTCACATATTGTGCTTCATAAATTTGAGTCAATATATTTCACCCTTATTTATGAAAAAATCCCAAATTTACCAAAAATTTTGAAAAATTAGCAAATTTCCAAAAGTCAATTTCTCTACTTTAAAAATATATAGTAATACCTCCAAAAATAGTTATTACTTAACATTCCCCATATGTCTACTTTATGTTGGCATCATTTTGTAAATGTCATTTTTTTTTTTCGGACGTTAGAAGGCTTAGAAGTTTAGAAGCAATTTTTCAAATTTTCATCAAAATTTCTCAAACCATATTTTTGAGCACCAATTCAGTTATAAAGTGATTTTGTGAGGCTTACCTAATGGAAACCCTCCATAAATGACCCCATTTTAGAAACTACACCCCTCAAGTTATGAAAAACTGATGTTACAAACTTTATTAACCCTTGAGGTGTTCCACAAGAATTAAAGGAAAATGGAGGTGAAATTTCAAAATTTCACTTTTTTGGTAGATTATTCATGTTAATAATTTTTTTCTTGTAACACAGCAAGGGTTAACAGCAAACTAAACCTCAATATCTATGACTCTGATTCTGCAGTTTACAGAAATACCCCATACGTGTTGGTAAACGTCTCTATGGGTTTGTGGCAGTGGTCAGAAGGAAAGGAGCGCCATATGGATTTTGGGGGCAGATTTTGCTAGAATAGTTTTTAGGCACCATTTTGTAATTGAGAGACCCTGACGTACCCCTACAGTGGAAACCCTCAAAGAGTGACCCCATTTTGGAAACTACACCCTTCAACGAATATATTAAGGGGGGTACTGAGCACTTTGACCCCCTAAGTGTTTTACAGAATTTGGAAACACTTGGCTGTGAAAATAAAAAGTTTCATTTCTTCCAATAAAATGTTGCTTTAGCCCCAAATTTTTCATTTTCACAAGGGGTAACAGGAGAAAAGCATAATTTGTTCCCCATTTTCTCCTGAATACGGCAACACCCCATATGTGGTGGTAAATTGCTGTGGGGGCACATGGCAGGACTCAGAACAGAAGGAGCGCCATATGGATTTTACAACACAGATTTTGATGGATTGGTTTGCGGGAGCCATTGATTTTTATTTTTTTGAGTTATTGTCTTATGTGGGGGCTCATTTTTTGCGGAACGAGATGACGGTTTGATTGGTACCATTTTGGGGTAAATACGCCTTTTTGATCATGTGGTATTACACTTTTTGTGAGGCAAGGTTAAAATAAATGGCTGTTATGGCATAGTTTTTTTAAATTTTTTTTTACAGCATTCGACTGGGGGGCCATCTCATGTAATATTTTTATAGAGCAGTTTGTTACAGACGTGGCGATACCCAATAAGTCTAACTTTTTTATTTTTGGAAAGTTTTACACATTAGATTTATTTTTGAACAGAATAAAATCTTTTTTTTGTGTTGCCATTTTCAGAGAGCCATATTTTTTTTTATTTTTCGTGCAATTGTCTCAGGTAGGGTATCATTTTTGAGGGACAAGATGATGGTTTGATTGGTACCATTTTGGGATAAATATGCCTTTTTGATCGCCTGGTATTACACTTTTTGTACGGGAAGGTGACCGAAAAATGTCTGTTTTTGGCACGTTTTTTTTTTTTTTTTGCAGCATTCGCCTGGGGGCCATCTCATGTGATATTTTTATAGAGCAGGTTGTTACAGACGCAGCGGTACCCAATATGTCTAACTTTTTTATTTTTGGAAAGTTTTACACATTAGATTTATTTTTAAACAGAATAAAATCTTTTTTTTGTGTTGCCATTTTCAGAGAGCCATATTTTTTTTATTTTTCGGGCGATTGTCTCAGGTAGGGTATCATATTTGCGGGACAAGATGATGGTTTGATTGGTACCATTTTGGGAAAAATACGCCTTTTTGATCGCCTCCTATTACACTTTTTGTAAGGGAAGGTGACCAAAAAATGTCTGTTTTGGCATGTTTTTTTTTTTTACTGCGTTCACCTGGCAGGGGTGGATGACATGATATTTTTATAGAGCCGGTTCATACGGACACGGCAAGACCTAATATGTTTATCTTTCTATTTTTACCTTTTTTTTGCAATTTTTTTTAACTTTTTTGGGGGAAAATGGCTTTTCTTTTACTTGAAACTTTTATTATTAATTTTTTAACTTTTTTTTCCACTTTATTTAACTTTTGGGGGTCTGATCCCCTTTACAATGCATTACAATACTTTTGTATTGTAATGTATTGGCTGTAAGTGTATTACTCAGTGTAATACAGGGGGCTGGATCGCACAGGCACGCAGGGATAGCAGCCACGATGCCTAAGGAAGCATGGCCCCCCGCTTGCCATCCTGAATCCCTTAACTCCCGCAAACCACATGTGCCGCGGTCAGCGCTAACAAAGGGTTAATGCGCCGGCATCGGTGTTTTCACCGATGCTGGCGCATTCAGCAGGGGTCCGGCACCTCGGCACAGCCGGGCCCCCGCCCGATCAGAGCGCCGTACATGTGGGACTTGCGGCAGTGATTTTTGCACTGTACATGTACGGCGCTGGGAGTCTAAGGGTTAAAGCTTGGGAAATCTTTTGGTATCCAAATCCGGCTTTAAACTTCTCCACAACAGTATCAGGGACCTGCCTGGTGTGTTCCTTGGTCTTCATGATGCAGAACCCTGAGACTATCACAGAGCAGGTGCATTTATACGGAGACTTGATTACACACAGGTGGATTCTATGTATCTTCATCAGACATTTAGGACGACATTGGATCATTCAGAGATCCTCAATCAACTTCTGGACTGAAAGTAAATGGGCCGTATAATTTTGCACGCCCAACTTTTCAGTTTTATTATTCCAAAAAAAGTTTAAATGATCCAATAAATTTTGTTCCACTTCACAATTGTGACCCACTTGTTGTTGATTCTTCACCAAAAATGTAAAATGTTTTATCTTTTTGTTTGAAGCCTGAAATGTGGCAAAAGGTTGAAAAGTTCCAGGGGGCCGAATACTTTTGCAAGGCACTGTATGCATGTCTCATTAGGTGTAAGCCTAAGGTGGGATATTCTAGTTTCCTTGTTGTTTGTGATGGAGAATTGGATTGCATGCCTCACTTTCAGTTGAATATTATGTCTCTCTCCATGTTCTAGACATGTTTATTCAGTGATGCTTAGAAGACCAGAAGGTGTTATATTTCAATTTACCTAAAAATTTATATATATTTGATTAGGCCAGTTTGGGTCTGAAATTAACTTTTCAAAAAGTTTGACGAACAAGACCTGAAACAAATTTAAAGATGTGTGCTCCTCTCTAATTAAAATCCAAACTTTTTGGAAAACTCTGGATGAATCCCAAATAGAATTGATTTCCTCATGTCTATATGTATATTTATACTACTTAGGAGTGAAGCCATTCACCACACTATGAACAGTCCTAAAATATTATCTTCACTCTTGCCAAGGAACTGTCTTTATTGCGCTGTTAAAATGTGTTCTTTCTGATGAAGCCAGATTAAGATGGCAGCCGTTTTCGCAAGAATATTTTAATCTCACAAATATACCCCATAAACTTTTTATCCCCCGGATTGTGACTGTGACGAGGGGACATCCTCTGCGTCTGGAGGAAAGAAGGTTTGTACACAAACATAGAAGAGGATTCTTTACGGTAAGAGCAGTGAGACTATGGACTCTCTCCCTGAGGAGGTGGTGATGGTAAGTTCACTATAAGAGATCAGGAGGGGCCTGGATGTATTTCTGGAGGTAATAATATTACAGGTTATAGTTACTAGAGAGGGGTCGTTGATCCAGGGAGTTATTCTGATGCCTGATTGGAGTCGGGAAGGAATTTTTTTCCCTAAAGTGGGAAAATTGGCTTCTACCTCACAGGGGTTTTTTTGCCTTCCTCTGGATCAACTTGTAGGAAAACAGGAAGAACTGGATGGACGGAGGGGTTTTTTCGGCCTTATAAACTATGTTACTATGTTACTTGGGTTTGTTATGATTCTGGCACTCCCCACAAATCCCGGGTTCTGATTCGTAATTAAGTATATTGGTGCATGTCTAGTAAAATAGACCTGCAGTCAACCATTCAGTTTCTACTAGACCATGGTTTCCCTAAAAATCTTGAGCAATATCTACAGTGGTGGTTAAAATATTGTAAACCCTTCATAATTTTCTGTACTTCTGCATAAATTTGATCTAAAACAATAAAAGTAAAAAAAGGAATTATAACAAAATAAAAAATAATAGACTTGGTTGTTTATTTAGTGAGGGAACTGATCCAATAACCATATCTGGAAGAAGCAAAGTGAACCTTTAGGATTAGCAGATAATTTGAAAGGTACAATTACAGTGCAATCATAGGGTCCCGATGGTTGTATTCCTTACAAAGGCCTCCAGGTCAGCCATGTACGGAAACCTACCAAGCCCTGTCAGGGGCAAAACTGGCAGGTACAATACACTGCAATATGTAACTACTGCATTGTATTGTACCACTGATCAGACCATCATATGTTCAAGTCCCCTTGTGGGACATAAAAAAAGAACTCCCAGATGGTGAACACTGTAAAACAATTTTGGAAAATAATGACAAAATGTCACACTCTGGGTTATGAGAACCTCCAAATGTATCACAAACACTCAGACAAGGCGTCAGGACATAGAATGGTTTATTTGATGGTTACAAGATCAGAACCAAACAGAACATACAGGTAGGGAACGGTGCAAACTAAGGGACAGATTTATCAAACTGGTGTAAAGTAGAATTGGTTTAGTTGCCCATAGCAACCAATCAGATTCCGCCTTTTATTTTTCACAGCTCCTTTGGAAGATGGAATCTGATTGGTTGCTATGAGCAACAAGGCCATACAGCTATTCTCCAAAATATAGAAAAGCACCAGATGGCA
The DNA here is from genome assembly GCA_900303285.1 of Rhinella marina. Lineage (NCBI taxonomy): Eukaryota > Metazoa > Chordata > Amphibia > Anura > Bufonidae > Rhinella > Rhinella marina. The sequence goes on along the minus strand of ONZH01010814.1, from coordinate 140,630 downwards.
CTGCTCAGCGTCAGGGCATCCACAAAACCGGAGACACATGTGGTGGAGGGATAGCTTACATGGGGACAGTGGAGGTGCTCAATCCAAAAACAGTCCAATAAAATGTCAAATTAATGAGGAAATGTTGGCACTCACAGCAATAGTCCAACCTTTCTTTATTCTCGTCAACATGACATAAAATACAACGGCAGCAGGGGTACAGAGCGCCACACAGGCACCATCAGCTGTATATAAGCAGTTTATAAAGCCGAAAAAAGCCCTCTGTCCATCCAGTTCTTCCTGTTATCCTGCAAGTTGTTCCAGAGGAAAGGCAAAAAAACCCCTGTGAGGTAGAAGCCAATTTCCCTCACTTTAGGGGAAAAAATTCCTTCCCGACTCCAATCAGGCATCAGAATAACTCCCTGGATCAACGACCCCTCTCTAGTAACTATAACCTGTAATATTATTACCTCCAGAAATACATCCAGGCCCCTCCTGATCTCTTATAGTGAACTTACCATCACCACCTCCTCAGGGAGAGAGTTCCATAGTCTCACTGCTCTTACCGTAAAGAGTCCATAGTCTCACTGCTCTTACCGTAAAGAGTCCATAGTCTCACTGCTCTTACAGTAAAGAGTCCATAGTCTCACTGCTCTTACAGTAAAGAGTCCATAGTCTCACTGCTCTTACCGTAAAGAATCCATAGTCTCACTGCTCTTACAGTAAAGAGTCGATAGTCTCACTGCTCTTACCGTAAAGAGTCCTCTTCTATGTTTGTGTACAAACCTTCTTTCCTCCAGACGCAGAGGATGTCCCCTCGTCACAGTCCTGGGGATAAATAGATGATGGGAGTGACCCCTGTGGTACCCCACTAGTGACAGTGACCCCTACAGTACTGACCCCTGTGGTACCCCACTAGTTACAGTGACCCCTCCAGTACTGACCCCTGTGGTACCCCACTAGTGACAGTGACCCAATCTGAGTATGTACCATTAATGACCACCCTCTGTTTTCTATCACTGAGCCAGTTACTTACCCACATACAGACATTTTCCCCCAGTCCAAGCATTCTCATTTTATATACTAACCTTTTATGTGGTACCGTGTCAAATGCTTTGGAGAAGTCCAGATATACGACATCCATTGATTCGCTGCGGTCAAGTCTAGAACTTACCTCCTCATAGAAACTGATTAAACTGGTTTGACATGACCGATCCCTCATAAAGCCATGCTGATATGGAGTTTTTGGTGGTGACAGCTGTTTCCTCAGGCCTTGATAAATGACCCCCATAGTGTTTACCATTTTCTGTATCCACATAGCTGTATAACCGTGTTGCTCTTGCACAATTGTATATTTTATTATTTTCTATGGTTTTATTATTCCCTGCACTCAGGGTTCGGTGTTATATCGATAAAATCTGATAAAATGTTTGAAAATAAATAGAAAATTGTGTGTTAAAAAATAAAAAATGCATGAAATGTATTCATTATTCAACAAGCACAGAACAAATGAGAGGGCGACCTACCTACCTAAGGCATACAATATACCAATACTTGGAGCGTCGTTACTTCTGCTCTCTAGAACTCTCTACCCCGGAATATCAGGTCTATTCCCACCTTCAAACCTGCCTTAAAAACACCTCTCATCAGACGGACTTATCACAATTCATATAAAAATCAACTACCTCTTGAGTCACCCCAACTTTCTCATAGATTGTAAGCTCTTGTGAGCTCAGCCTTGACGCCTAGTGTTTTAGTTGTATATTAGACAGTAACCTTGCGATGTCTTTTGTGTTGTACATGAACCCTCTGAATTGTAAAGAGCTGCAGAATATATAAATATATGTCTGATACCAGAGAGAACAAGAGTCCTGACTACCGACCAGAACCTGCCCAGTATCTGCTGCACTGCCAGAGCTGAAGGACCTGGGGTGATGTCATTGTCACGTGATCAGTGTAGGGGGCGGAGCTCAACTTCAACATTAATCACATGACAGTGACATCTCCCCAGGTCCTTCAGCTCTGGCAGTGCAGCAGATACTGGGCAGGTTCTGGTCGGTAGTCAGGGCTCTTGTTCTCTCTGGTATCAGCCATTCCTCCAGCCTGCAGGTAAGATGAGCTGTGAGGAGACAGTGTGGTGGAGAGCTCAGACATGTCACCTCTGGAGATTCTCCTCCATTACACACAAGGAATCCTTCTCCGCTCCTTAGCGTAGTATGATGGGGGGAGGGGGGGTTAGTAGTGGGGATAGTGGGAGTTCTCATCATTCGGTGGCCCCTGACTGTGCTGGTGAGGGGCCCCTGCATTCAGGAGGAGAATGATTGGAGCGGGGGCCCGGGATGAGCTCAGCTCTCTGCAGTCTCTTCTCTAGGAGTTCTGGACACAGCTGAGCACAGCCCAGAGGTGGGACCTGCATCTATCAGACATTTATCTCCTGTGGAGCCAACAGAAATCTCCATGTTGGGGCCTCTGGAATCCATGTGGTGGGGGCTCTGAGAAGCGGGGCCCCTCCAGGCTCAGGAAGTGCGGTTCTGGAGGTGACATCTGGTCTTGTCCCCTGGATGATTTCCTCTCCTCTTCTCATAAAGGCGCCTGCAGTACTAGAAGCCTCCAGCTCCTCCAGTTCTCTCCTCTTCTCCTGAATGACCACCAAGGATGGACAGGAAGGAGATCAGCAGAAGAATATTAGACCTCACCTTGGAGATCATCTCCCTGCTGAGCGGAGAGGTAAACTTTTCTAGATTTCTCTCCTCTTTATTGTATTCTGTAACAAGTCAGACATCGGGAAGGAGAATCCATCATAGGAAGTGATAGGAAGAGTCCAGGGTCCTGTAGAACGGCCTCCAGACCTTCCAAGTGATGGAGAACCTGAAGATCAGCCCCCAGTATGGTGAGTGATGTGTCATGTGACCAGTGACCAATAGTCATGTTGTAGGAGCCATGAGAAGGTAAGTAGGCACGTTGTACCCAGGAGGAAAGGGCCGGAGGAGAGCACATGGCCCCTGAAGGGTTTATTCCCTAAGTGTCTCTCTCCATCCACAGGAGTACACAATAGTGAAGAAGACATCGGGGGACTGTGTGACTCCCATCATCCATCTCCAGGAGTCAGGAGGGCGGAGCAGGACCCCGCACCCCATCACAGAGCCTCACCCCCTGATACATGAGCAGAAGATCCTAGAACTCACCCACAAGATGATGGAGCTGCTGACTGGAGAGGTGACACTGCTGGGAATGCTGGGAAATTCTCCAGTAACAGCACTGGAGGGGTCTGGGTGATGACGGTGTCATTGTGTTGTCAGGTTCCTATAAGGTGTCAGGATGTCACTGTCTATTTCTCCATGGAGGAGTGGGAGTATATAGAAGGACACAAGGATCTGTACAAGGAGGCCATGATGGAGGAGCCCCAGCCTCTTATATCACAAGGTAAGAGCCGTCATGTGCAGTGTATACACGTGTGTGCAGTGACATGTAATGGAGGAGCACCAGCCTCTTATATCACAAGGTAAGAGCCGTCATGTGCAGTGTATACACGTGTGTGCAGTGACATGTAATGGAGGAGCCCCAGCCTCTTATATCACAAGGTAAGAGCCGTCATGTGCAGTGTATACACGTGTGTGCAGTGATATGTAATGGAGGAGCACCAGCCTCTTATATCACAAGGTAAGAGCCGTCATGTGCAGTGTATACACGTGTGTGCAGTGACATGTAATGGAGGAGCACCAGCCTCTTATATCACAAGGTAAGAGCCGTCATGTGCAGTGTATACACGTGTGTGCAGTGATATGTAATGGAGGAGCACCAGCCTCTTATATCACAAGGTAAGAGCCGTCATGTGCAGTGTATACACGTGTGTGCAGTGACATGTAATGGAGGAGCCACCAGCCTCTTATATCACAAGGTAAGAGCCGTCATGTGCAGTGTATACACGTGTGTGTGCAGTGACATGTAATGGAGGAGCACCAGCCTCTTATATCACAAGGTAAGAGCCGTCATGTGCAGTGTATACACGTGTGTGCAGTGACATGTAATGGAGGAGCACCAGCCTCTTATATCACAAGGTAAGAGCCGTCATGTGCAGTGTATACACGTGTGTGCAGTGACATGTAATGGAGGCCATGTATTCTCCACAGATGGATCCAGGAGGAGATGTCCCCGTCCTCTGTATTCCCAGGACTGTCCAGAGGAGAAGGTCCCAGAGAACCCTCAGGTAGATGGAGCTGAGCCCTATACACATCTATATAGGGGGGTCATAGATTGTGGGGGTCTCTTATGTGGATCTGTTAGATTTCCCACCTGTCTGCTGTATTGTACTGAATTGTTACAGATGACAAATCAGGGAGAAGATCTGACTGATATTAAAGTGGAGGATGAAGAAGAGAGGATGATGGGCGATCCCCCGTGTAAGAGTGAGGTGGAGGAGGACATTCCAGGAGATGTCACCACAGGTATGGAATCAGGAATGGAGAAAGTGACATCAGATTCTGTCCTTGGTGCCTTCAGGGCAGGAGGAGAATCTGATCACCGGCTGCTGCGCTGCTCTTTGATTGGAGATGTCTCCATCACATCATGAAGTCTTCTCCTTATGCAGCTGACGGTGATCTCTGATCAGATTCTTCTCTGATCCCGGCTGTTCCTGCAGGACATGACGGTCAGTCACATCCACACACCCACTGGGGATTATGCGGATGCAGCATTAGTGTCTGCGGTATCATGATGGATACATGTATGACATTGTGCAGGAAAGGGTTAACCATCACGTTGGGATAGTAAAGAGATATAAAACAGTAATCCATAGATTTTGGTGATTTCCTTTTTGACAGTTAAAGTGGTTTTGCATTAAAAAAGGAAATAACACCGCTCTAAACCTGTCCTCATAAGACACTGACTAAATTCTCTCCTCTTTGGGCTGCGACTCTTCTTTCTGAGCAGCGGTCACATGACATGGATGCCCCATAGAATAAAATTAGCTTATTCTTTTACCGCATGATAAACAGCAAAAAAAAAAAAACAAACAAACTGCAAACAACATTGGGAGAATTAGTGGGGGTTTTTGTATTCCTTAAAAAAAATGATTGAAACCTAAGAATAAACTTCAAGCGGGTGCACTTCACTCAGAGAAGATTTCATTCTAGTTCCTATCTGTGTCCCCCAATTCCCTTTGTGCTGGGACTGACCTGGGTCACTATACACTGTTCGATTCTTAACCGGAACTCTGCAGGGCCAGCCTCCATCTTACTCCGGCTATATTGATGATTTTTTACAAGACTATGGAACTCTCTCCCTGAGGAGGTGGTGATGGTAAGTTCACTATAAGAGATCAGGAGGGGCCTGGATGTATTTCTGGAGGTAATAATATTACAGGTTATAGTTACTAGAGAGGGGTCGTTGATCCAGGGAGTTATTCTGATGTCTGATTGGAGTCGGGAAGGAATTTTGGGGAAAATTGGGGAAAATTGTCTTCTACCTCACAGGGGTTTTTTGCAGGATAACAGGAAGAACTGGATGGACAGAGGGCTTTTTCGGCTTATAAACTTGCTCAATTGGTACCAAGGGGCCCAAAGAGTGCCAAGAAAATATTCCCCACACCATGACACCACCACCACCAGCTTGAACCGTTGATACAAGGCAGGATGGATCCATGCTTTCATGTTGTTGACGCCAAATTCTGACCCTACCATCCGAATGTCGCAGCAGAAATCGAGACTCATCAGACCAGGCAACGTTTTTCCAATCTTCTACTGTCCAATTTCGATGAGCTTGTGCAAATTGTAGCCTCAGTTTCCTGTTCTTAGCTGAAAGGAGTGGCACCCGGTGTGGTCTTCTGCTGCTGTAGCCCATCTGCCTCAAAGTTCGACGTACTGTGCGTTCAGAGATGCTCTTCTGCCTACCTTGGTTGTAACGGGTGGCAATTTGAGTCACTGTTGCCTTTCTATCAGCTCGAACCAGTCTGCCCATTCCCCTCTGACCTCTGGCATCAACAAGGCATTTCCGCCCACAGAACTGCCACTCACTGGATGTTTTTTCTTTTTCGGATGTTACTATGTTACTAAGGATGCAAAGACCCTTTCTCCAAATCGTCCTTATGATTGCCCCATTGACCTGATTCTTGGAACCACTCCACCACGTGGCTGTGTGCTATCCCTGCCTGAAACCCAGGCCATGTCTGATTACATTAAAGAAAATCTGGACAGGTGTTTTATCCGGGAATTCTCCTCGCCTTCAGAGCAGCATTCTTCTTCATCAAAAAGGTTCCTTCGACTGTGTATTGATTATTTGTGGACTCAACAAAATTACCATGAAAAAAAACCTCTGCCAGTAATTCCAAGTAATTTTTGACAGGCTCTGTAGGGCCAAAATCTTTACCAGGTTGGATCTTCGAGAAGCTTACAATCTAATTTAAAGGTTGAGGTCGACAAGTGGAAGACCGCATTAAATATATAAGACAGTCACTATGTGTACCTAGTCACTCCCTTCGGTCTGAGTGATGCTACTGCGGTTTTTCTGAAAATTGGAAACAATGTCTTCTGTGATCTCCTGAATACCTGTATGGCGGTCTGCTAAATCTTAGTTTACTCGCCAGGGACGGACTGGGAACTTAAATTGGCCCTGGAAAAAATACTAAAAGCTGCCTCATTTTGTAGTTTGGTCCAAATTGATGGAAGGCAGGGCCAGCAATACCATATTGTGGTACATTATACCGCCCCAACAGAGCCAAATACCACAGTCCATCACATAATACTGCCAGCAGCACAAAATACATCCCCAAAAACTTCCACTGGCCAGCCGTGAGGAGGGCCTAGGTGGCCCCCTGGGAGTTGGCCCACCGGGAAATTTCCCTGTAAGGTCTATGGCCAATCTGCCTCTGTTACTCGCCTAATCTGATCTCACATCAGAAACATGTTCACACCTTAAATCAGCGCTTGAGAGAGAACAGACTCTACGCTAAGTTCGAAAAGTGTGACTTTGAAAAAAATCTCCACTTTTCCTGGACTACATTATATCGGACAGTGGCTTAGAGATGGATCCCGAGAAGTTGACCACTGTTTTGGTCTGAGTGCATCTGATTCCTGGGTTTGGCCAACCATTACTGACAATTTATTCCACATTTTTCTGAACCCATTTCTGTTCTTACCTGATTGAAGGTAAAGAGTGGTCTCCTGAAGTGAAATCTGCCTTCCAAAACCTTCTCTTCAATTTTTATCAATTTTTCATCACCCTGATATCCCCAAGCAGATATTTTTGGAGATAGACATATTCTCTGTGGGGGCTGGAGCTGTATTTTTCTGAGAAAGGGGGCACTCGGAAGATGTGTGCCTACTATATTACTTGTCTAAGGCCTTTTCCTTTGTAGAACAAAATTATTCCATCAGGGACTGAGTTGTTGGTTATCTAGGTGTCTTCATCTGTTGGAGGGTGCCAGTCACCCTGTCATAATCTACAGTAATCACAAAATCCCGACTTATCTTCAGTCGGCCCAGCGACTTCACCCTCATTAGACTCGATAGTCCTTGTTTTTTGTCCTCTTTAGTTTTATTTTGCATTTTCATCCTGCAGAAAAGAATACCAGTGCAAATGCCCTATCCTATTCCTTCGACACATCTGACCAGGTGGTGACCTCAGCACATAGATCCTGCCTGTATTGTTTTGTGGCTCCTGTTTAGCCGAAAGACATTCTGACTGGCAAGACATTTGTTCCCCTGGCTTACAGGAGATAGGTGCTGGACACAGCTGAGCACAGCCCAGAGGTGGGACCTGCATCTATCAGACATTTATCTCCTGTGGAGTCACCAGAAATCTCCATGTTGGGGCCCCTGGAATCCATGTGGTGGGGGCTCTGAGAAGCGGGGCCCCTCCAGGCTCAGGAAGTGCGGTTCTGGAGGTGACATCTGGTCTTGTCCCCTGGATGATTTCCTCTCCTCTTCTCATAAAGACGCCTGCAGTACTAGAAGTCTCCAGCTCCTCCAGTTCTCTCCTCTTCTCCTGAATGACCACCAAGGATGGACAGGAAGGAGATCAGCAGAAGAATATTAGACCTCACCTTGGAGATCATCTCCCTGCTGAGCGGAGAGGTAAACTTTTCTAGATTTCTCTCCTCTTTATTGTATTCTGTAACAAGTCAGACATCGGGAAGGAGAATCCATCATAGGAAGTGATAGGAAGAGTCCAGGGTCCTGTAGAACGGCCTCCAGACCTTCCAAGTGATGGAGAACCTGAAGATCAGCCCCCAGTATGGTGAGTGATGTGTCATGTGACCAGTGACCAATAGTCATGTTGTAGGAGCCATGAGAAGGTAAGTAGGCACGTTGTACCCAGGAGGAAAGGGCCGGAGGAGAGCACATGGCCCCTGAAGGGTTTATTCCCTAAGTGTCTCTCTCCATCCACAGGAGTACACAATAGTGAAGAAGACATCGGGGGACTGTGTGACTCCCATCATCCATCTCCAGGAGTCAGGAGGAGTCAGAAAAGAATACCAGTGCGAATGCTCTATCCGATTCCTTCGACACATCTGACCGGGTGGTGGAGCCTCAGTACATAGATCTTGCCTGTATTATTTTGTGGCTCCTGTTTAGCTGAAAGACTGACTGACAAGACATTTGTTCCCCTGGCACACAGGAGATAGGTCCTGGTGTGGGGTCATCGGTCCAAACTCTCTGGACATCCTGGTCTTTGTAAAACCACCGACCTGATAACTCATTATTATCAGTGGCACACTGTTTCCAAGGACATCCGAGAATTTGTTGCAGCCAGTACAACTTGTGCCCAAAACAAGACCCCGAAGCAGAGACCTGCAGGATTTCTTCTTCCATTGCTTGTGCCCGAAGTCCTGTGGCAGCATATCACCATGGAACCATGGATTTCATCACTAATTTGCCTTCGTCCTCTAGCTGCACAGTCTTCTGGGTGGTAGCTGACTGTTTCTCGAAGGTGGGCGGCTTCATACCACTGCTTACTCTTCGTTCTGCCAGTCAGCTAGCTAAATTGTTCGTGGAAAACATCTTCGTCTCCATGTGTTACTTTTACCTATCGTGTCTGACTTGGGTGTGTAGTTCATAGTTCTCCCAAGTTTTGGAGAACTACTTAAAGTCAAACTGGCCTGTCACCCCCAGATCAATGGACAGGTCGAGTGTATCAACCAGGTCTTTGGCACTTCACGTCAGCATGTCACAATGATTGGACCACCTTGCTTCCCAGGGCAGAGTTTTCATGGAATAATCATTCATCATAGTGAGTTTTCTGGTAAGACTCCTTTTTTCTATAGTTTATGGCCATCAAGTGACAGTTCCTCTGCCAATACCTGGCACCCCTGGAGTTCTAGCAGCAGATCCAATTCTTCTTGGATCTGGCAAGACTCTAGAGCTTCTTTTTTCTGCAGTCCTCTACCCATATGAAGATGTTTGCTGCACGTAAAGGTAGAGCTCCACCACAATTTTCTCATGGAGACAAAGTCTAGATTTCTTCAAAGAACAGTAGACTTAAAGAAGAACTCAAAAAGATTTATTCTCTGACCTGTTAGAAAGGTGCATGATATAATCTGTAGTGAATGCAATCTTCTTATCAGAGACTGTATCTGGGAGTTATCCCCTCTTCTTATTGTAGCTGGGTCATGTGACCAACTCCCTGACCTCCAACTGACCCAGGACAGGAAGCCAGTTACTTCTCTATTCATTCCTATGAGACTGAGAGTGAGTCTCCCATAGGAATACATAGAGAAATAGACTTCCTGTCCACACTGGGTGAGTCTGATTGCTGGTCACATGACGCAGATGAGAAACATCAGGGAGATATAACTCACAAATACAATCACTGGTAAGAAAATGACATTCACTACAGGTTATATCATGTACATTTCTAGCAGGACATGGAATAACATTTTTTGCAGGAGTTCTACTTTAACGGAGTTGCCTCACCTCAGACATTCGGGTCATATTGCTAGGATATGCCCCCAATGTCTGGTAGATGCGGGTCCCACCTCCGGGACCTACACCTATCTTTAAAATGGAGCCCGCAAAGTGAAGGAGGGCACAGCACGCGGGTGCCCTTCATTCATTCATATGAGAGCGCCGCAAATAGCCGAGTGGAATGAATGGGAAGCATACCACGCAAGCACGTCTACCACGCCATTCATTTCTATGGGGCTGACGGGAATAGCCAAGCCAGTGCTTGTATATTTTCGTCCCTCCCATAGGAATTACTGAAGGGTGGGACCTGCATCTATCGGACATTGGGGGCATATCCTAAGACGTGGACAAGGAGAAAAGCATTCTGGACACGAAGAAGATTAGAGGCAAACCTTCTTGATTGATTGGAAATGTTTTTCATCTTGAGGAGAGATGGTGGGAGCCTACTGAGAATACTGATTTTCTGGCTCTGCTGAAAAGATTTCTGCAACTATATGGACCCAAGAAAAGGGAACGTAAGGAGGTGTTCTGTTATTTGAGAGGCCTGTGACCACTGCTGTCCTTGGACAGGCACTGGAGCCTCTCCGCCCACCATTTCCCTGCTGGCCTTCCTCTGCCTTACGACTGCTGGAGTCTTCAGTTTCCCCTTCATGTGGCTTTTCTCTGCCAAACAGGGTTGTACTTCCAGACCGTAGAGCATGTGAGCTCCTCGTCTCTTAAAGGGCCATAGCATACGCACCTTACTTCATATCAACCAATGGCTGGTCATCTTGGGGACGATTAAGGAACCTTCCCTTAGGCAAAGTGCTTGAGCAAAGTGCACTGTTTCTGTTTGTCTGGCCAATGTACCCGATTCCTGGATTCTGACCTGAGCACAGTTCTTGCCTTTTGATGCCTGCCCTGACCTTCAGACTGCTTATTGAATTTGTATGTACTTTGCCTGCCCTGAAATCAGCCTGTCCCTGACTGTCCCACTGGTGTCTATGACCCCCATGTGTCAGCTGTCAACTACTCGACTATTACAGGAGGTAGCAGCCTGGTGGCTCCCCTGCAGCAAAGTCCACATCCCTGTATAGAGGTTACAGGGTAAATACCTTGGGACTGCCAAGGTAATGCTCTTAAGTTTACCCCAAAGTCAGGTCTGTTGGTTGACTCACCCATTGACGGTAACATTATCTTTTTGTGGTTGTTAGTAAATGGGTTGAGATTGACACTCTGCTGCTCCAATCCTTGGTCTACAACTATGCTGGCTGGAGCTGAATCCACAGATCCTGCCAGACTGACAACCAGTAATAGTTGTGGGGTCAGGAACAGGTTTACCCTTGTTGTAACAGTGAAATACATACACAGCATATATACACATAAATACAGTATATAGCATATACGCACACAAACTTTATCGTTCACTATTTTAAGCATATTATGACTCCAGCTAGAGAGTGCAGCTCTTAATGAGTCCTGTATTCACAAGTTAAACTCAGTCTCCATTCACTTATTGCTTAATTGACAAGCTTTCAGTGTATGTTCTCTCCTCTCACACATGGACTACATGCTGAGTTCATGCAGCAGTAAAATACATCAGCAGATGTTATTAGAAGCTGTAATTCCACTCTGAAACTGCTGCTGGGTGAAGGGGGGTCTTTCACCACCTAGTCAGGGAGACCGTAGCTTATACTGAGCAGTGGCATCGCCCACTTGGCATCACATCTGCAGTTTCTGCTGCAGTTTTTTGAGCCAAAGCCAGAAGTGCATTCAAAATCAATGACTTACTGTATACAGTGAAAAAAAGAGAAATTTCAGTCAGTGCAAAATTATCTGAGCCCATTCACCGAATCGTCAAGGTGTTCTCTGCAGAATGGGAACCTAACACTGTCTCCTACCTGTTATGTGCCAGACTTGGCTTCCATATAATCAGGCGGTGTTTGTTCCACATGCATGCTGTATCCACTCTGCCTTTTGCCATTTCTGGTGCTTCAAAGGCCTCCCCTAGTTCAGGAATGCAGACACTAGCGTGCATGCCGAATCACTCGGCTTTATAGTTGCACTGATTAAAAACAACCTGTGGGGCAGATGGGCTGGTCAGGAGTGCATGACCAGAAATGGCAAAAGGCTGAGTGGATACAGCATGCATGTGGAACAAACACCCCCTGATTATATGGAAGCCAAGTCTGGCACATAACAGGTAGGAGATAGTGTTAGGTTCCCATTCTGCAGAGAACACCTTGACGATTCGGTGAATGGGCTCAGATAATTTTGCACAAAATATATTTGCCAAGAGTCTCTAATTTATTAAACAAGCATAGCATGAGCTTTAGAATACTCTATATCACTATGGCATTTTGTGCTTTATCTGGTTAGCGGTGTGCGGTTGCATTGTATGTATTTTCCTTTTACTGTATACAGTACCTCTATTTCCTCCTGGATCCACTTCTAGCCTAATATAGATGTTAGTTCTTCTATGTTTTGATCAGAAATTTATTTTTTTATCTTCACAGAAGATCCCAGTAAGAACTTTGAGAGAAACTTCATGTTATCACTAAATTATGAAGAAGAAGATGAAGATATCGTGCAGCGCTCTTCAGGAGGAAACCTCAATACCCTTAATGTATATCCAGGACCTCACAGTGCAGATCTATCATATAATCCCTCTAATCATAAGGAGGCTTCTCCTTACCAATCACACATAGTTAACACAAGTACAGGTCAGAAAGGGAACAAACAGTTTCAACGTGGTAAAGAGTCTTCAAAAAGATTAAGTCTTTTTATTCCCAGGCAAATTCACCCAGGGGAGAAGTTATACTCTTGTTCAGAATGCGGGAAGTGCTTTACATATAAATCACACCTCGTTAGACATGAGATAATTCACACAGGAGAGAAGCCATACTCCTGTTCAGAATGTGGAAAATGTTTTACACAGAAATCAAAGCTTATTACACATCAGAGAAGTCACACAGGAGAGAAGTTGTATTCATGTTCAGAATGTGGGAAATGTTTTATTGATAAATCGAGTCTTGTTACACATGAGAGAATTCACACAGGAGAGAAGCCATATTCATGTTCAGAATGCGGGAAATGTTTTACACAGAAATCAAAGCTTGTTACACATCAGAGAATTCACACAGGAGTGAAGCCATATTCCTGTACAGAATGTGGGAAATGTTTTACAGATCAATCAAGTCTTCTTACACATGAGAAAATACACACAGGGGAGAAGCCATATTCCTGTTCAGAATGCGGGAAATGTTTTAAAGATAAATCAAGTCTTTTTATACATGAGAGATGTCATAGAAGGGAGAAGCCATATTCATGTTCAGAATGTGGGAAATGTTTTACACAGAAATCACATCTTATTACACATCGTAGAAGTCACACAGGAGAGAAACCATATGTATGTTCAGAATGTGGGAAATGTTTTACAGAGAAATCAAGTCTTGTTACACATGAGAAAATGCACACAGGAGAGAAGCCGTATTCATGTTCAGAATGTGGAAAATGCTTTAGAGATAAATCAGGTCTTGTTAAACATGAGAGAATTCACACAGGAGAGAAACCATATTCATGTTCAGAATGTGGGAAATGTTTTACACAAAAATCAAAGCTTGTTACACATCAGAGATTTCACACAGGAGAGAAACCGTATTCCTGTGCAGAATGTAGAAAATGTTTTAAACAAAAATCACATCTCGTTATACATCAAAGATTTCACACCGGAGAGAAGCCATATTCATGCTCAGAATGTAGAAAATGTTTTACACAAAAATCACATCTTGTTCAACATCAGAGAAGTCACACAGGAGAGAAGCCATATTCGTGTTCACAATGTGGAAAATGCTTTACACACAAATCAAATCTTGTTACACATCACAGAAGTCACACAAAAGAGCAACCATATTCATGTTTAGAATGTGAGAAGTGTTTTACTACTAAAGCCAAACTTATGGAGCATCAGAGAAGTCACACAGGAGATCAGCTGTTTTGATGTTTTATATGTGGAAGATGTTTTGTGAGGAAATTAAATTTTAAAACTCAGATCAGAAGAGACTATATTATTTTTTAGAATATGGGAAATGCCAAAAAATAATTTTTACCCCATGTTATTCACAGGCAGGTTAATAACTACATGGCAATGTGTCACGTCAGAGTACCGCAACTGGTCTACAAATTGCTGTTGGGCAGCTATTTTAGATCTGAGATATGGCTATAAAACAAAATCACCCAAATTGCAGAAAAGTCACAATTAAATTGTAGCCGCATGTGACTTACATTGTGTTCTATGATGGCAAAATCCCACATGGCCTGTGACCAACAATCTAAGTGTTGGATTATTGGTGACTGTCACATTGTATCCCTGTTGACTATTATTGGATTCAGTGTCACAATGCAACATTGAGATTTTTATATTACATGGCACGTCACTGTGTAGCTTCAATAAGAATATTTATTTTATGGGTGGATCTGGATAGACTGGAGGCTTGGGCAGAGAAGTGGCAGATGAGGTTTAACACTGACAAATGTAAGGTTATGCATATGGGAAGGAATAATGCAAGTCACCAGTACATACTAAATGGTAAAATATTGGGTAACTCTGACATGGAAAAGGACCTAGGAATTTTAGTGAACAGCAAACTAAGCTGTAGAAACCAGTGTCAGACAGCTGCTGCCAAGGCCAATAAGATAATGGGTTGCATCAAAAGAGGCATAGATGCCCGTGATGAGAACATAGTCCTGCCACTTTACAAATCACTAGTCAGACCACACATGGAGTACCGTGTACAGTTCTGGGCTCCTGTGAACAAGGCAGACATAGCAGAGCTGGAGAGGGTTCAGAGGAGGGCAACTAAAGTAATAACTGGAATGAGTGGACTACAGTACCCAGAAAGATTATCAAAATTAGGGTTATTCACTTTAGAAAAAAGACGACTGAGGGGAGATCTAATAACTATGTATAAATATATCAGTCAGTACAGAGATCTCTCCCTTGATCTATTTATCCCCAGGACTGTGACTGTGACGAGGGGACATCCTCTGCGTCTGGAGGAAAGAAGGTTTGTACACAAACATAGAAGAGGATTCTTTACGGTAAGAGCAGTGAGACTATGGAACTCTCTGCCTGAGGAGGTGGTGATGGTAAGTTCACTAAAAGAGTTCAAGAGAGGCCTGGATATATTTTTGGAGGGTAATAATATTACAGGTTATAGTTACTAGAGAGGGGTTGTTGATCCAGGGAGTTATTCTGATTGCCTGATTGGAGTTGGGAAGGAATTTTTTTCCCCTAAAATGGGGAAAATTGGCTTCTACTTCACAGGGGTTTTTTGCCTTCCTCTGGATCAACTTATAGGAAAACAGGCCGAACTGGATGGACGGAGGGCTTTTTTCGGCCTTATAAACTATGTTACTATGTTACTAAATTATCCTGGATCTGCCAAACAACCATATTATATTTCTCTGGAGTCAACTATGGCCGGGATCCATGGAGGAAATGTATTGTGGATATAAGGAAGAGAAGAAGAGCCTTGTTTACCTCCAGAGCAGTGAAGATGAACTGTCCCCATGAACCTTGCTTCTTATCTCTGTATTCACACCTCCACCCAAACTACGAGAGAAGTGACATGGGGAGAAGTAACGACGCTCCATGTAATAGTTTTATAACGTATGTGGACATATTAATATTTCATCTTCATCCAAACAGTATTTACAGATAAAATAAACTCTTCAATTTGCTCCACGGCATCGTCACCATTGTCACTGACAGACATTGTCTTCTTGGCTCATATTCTACTTCCTCCTCGCGCTGTGACCTTCATTGCTCCTACAGACTAACCCTCCTGTGATGACACAGTGATATTGGTGACATGATGACTATATCACTGATTTATCTGACCGGGGGATCTCTGATAATTAACCCCTTATGTACATTCCTGAGGTTTAATGGTAAACCTATCTAGATACTGGAGCTGAGGGTTATATCCAGATTTTAATTAACGCCCCAATTAATGCCAACATGCTCTGACTTGTTCCATATGAAGTTGCGTTTACGTTAAAAATTTACATTAAAGGGAACCTGTCATCAAATTTATGATGACCTCACTGAGGGCAGCATAAAATAGTGACAGAAATGCAGATTTTAGCGGTGTATCATTCATGAGCTAATAGTAAATGGTTGCTAAGAACCAACATCATAATCATTGCAGCACAGGCCTTGAAAAGAGTCAAATCTATTTGAGAAGAGTCCTGGTTATTCATGAATTCCTGCTCTCCCTGCCCACCTACTGATGATTGACAGTCTTCTACCTAGTTTTCTCCCTTTCTCTGTAGGAGAGAACTGCCAATCATCAGCAGATGGGTGAGGTGAGCAGGAGATTATGAATAACCATGACTCTTCTCAGGTAGATTTGACTCTTTTCTAGGCCTGTGATGCAATGATTATGACGTTGGTTCTAAGCAACCACTTATTTTTAGCTCATGAGTGATACACCGCTAAAATCAGCATTTCTGTCACTATTTTATGCTGCCCTCAGTGAGGTCAGCATAAAGTTGGTCACAGGTTCCCTTTAAGGACACTTGGGGTTCTCCGTGCTTCTCTATAACTAACCACTCAGTGTGTTGGTGTATTGTCATAGACTGGACTATTTTTGTCCTCCTAACAATAAAGGGGTCTCCTTTCACTTAGCTCGGGTCAGTTCTCAATAAGCTCTTATTGCAGCAACACCCAAGAGAGTAGATAGAAAAGAGGCAAGGTGGCATTCAAAAGTCATCGTGCTCAGACCTTCTCTCTGTGATAAACAGAATAAAATTTACTCACCCGAAGTTTTTATTTCCTGGAGTCCGTAGGTGGCACACAATGAGCTAATCTTTTAGCCCCCTACTTAGAACAGAAGACTTTATTAGCAATACTAATTATGCAAACTCAACATTTAAGACCTCTTGGTACTATAAAAGTGCTAATTAAGAATCACACCATGTATATACTGCAACAATACAAAATTTACAACGGTGGGTACTTGTGCTGCCTACGGACTCCAGGAAATGAATATTTCAGTTGAGTTAATTTTATTTTTTTCATGGACGTCCTACGGCAACACACAATGGGACATGGGAAGCAATAAATAAGGGTTTGATCAGGAAACAACTGCTTGTTTTAGCACTCTATTGCCAAAGGCCAAACCCCCTGAGAGACTGCAATTCAATCTGCAGTGGTTATCAAATGTTGACATGGATGACCATGTGGAAGTTCTACATATCGGCTTTCCTGGGGACATTTGCCTGCTCTGCCCCAGGAAACTGCTTTTGAACAGGGGCAGGAGGATATTCGCCACGTAAACGGTAACAATCTCTTACTACCTCCTTATTCCATCTATAGAGGGCCGTTTTACTGGCTTTTTCCCCATATGAGGCCCTCTGAACTGTATGAACAGATATTCTGCCTGTCTAAACATTTGAGTCCTTCAAAGATAAAGCAGCATGATTCACTTGACTTCCAGAAGATGTAGATTCTCTCCCTTCTCAAGACCTGTCTGTAGAAATTGAAGAATTGATGTAAGGTCAGTAGATGCCACCTGTAAGTTGGAGAACCACCAGTATATTTTCTATGTTCTGGAGTAGACTTTAACCACGGCAGGTCTTCTAATAGACAGCAAACTGAAGATAAGGTTATCTGATAGCCCCTGACTTTGTAAATCTTCCTGTTAATTTACCAGGCCGTTAAGTGTAACTTGTGGATCTCCAGATGGAGGACTTCCACTTGCGAGATCAGATTTGGAATCATTAGTATCTTTCAGTAATTGCCCTTTGAGAGAGACAGTGCCAGCGGGAACCAGGCTTTGCCTGGTCTTTCAGTATCTTGTTGAACACCCTCATTATTAGAGACACTCTTCCTGTTGCACCTGGTGGCCATCACGTCTACTTCTGGTTTTCCTATCCTGCATTTTATCAGATGAGATCAGTCATGAGACTCCACTCTCCTGGATGAATCAGATTGCAGCTTAGCCAGTCCATTCTGACACTGGATGTTTCTTGAATATGAACTACTACAATGCTGTTCACTTCTGATTCTTCCCACTTGAAGATCTCTTGACAAAGGGTTAGATTGATTTTTTTTTTTTTGTCCCAGGCTGTATGTTTTTCTGAAAAAGCCTGAAATGAGCTTTCGGCCAGGCGACTGCATCTATGGAAGAGGTCAGATATACCCCAATACCCTAATTGCTGTTCTGACACAGACCTTGTTCCTGTTGATTGGGAGTTTGACCCCATTCCGTATCTTCCGTGCTCTTGATGGTCATTGCTTTCAAAGTGATAACAACCGAGGAACTTCAATTCCTTGGTGGGCACTAGAATGGACTTTGAATATGAAGCCTTGTTTGGACATTTCCAGTGGAGTATGCAGGTGGGACTGTAGCTGAAGCTCTGAAGAGGCCTTGAAATATGGAACTATATAAATTCATAGACCAGCTGTGTTTTGGGAAGTTCCTTTCTTCTTGGAGTCTGATACCTTAGGCTTTCCCTGAAGTGAATGTACCCTGGAAATTTAGCAATTTTTTAAACTACCTGCGAAAGGATCTGAGAGCATGTTTTTTTTTCCTTTACTGCGGGAATGCCACAACTTCTCCTTCATTTAGCGTCTTCAAAATATTCTCAAGCTGAAGACCAAAGAAACCTGCTGGCTGAAAAGGAAGCACACAAAAATGGTTTTTGGACAAGGTGTCTCCTGCCCATTGCTTCAACCATGAGTTTGATGCAACCATGGATTTCAGAAAATATGTTAGTATGTCCAGTGGCCTATCACATAGAAAATCGTCTGCAGATTTTAGCATAGGCAGGTATTCTAGGGATCCTATCTGCTTACTCCGTCTTGAATATCTTGAGACAGCTCGCTCAGCTAAATCCTAAGTGCTGTTGCCAAAGGCACCAATGACAATGCCACCTTGGATGCAGAAGCCACAGCCCCATAGTCTTTTTTTAAGGAAGGCCTTTCTATCCATGGGATCTTTCAGCAAAGATTCCTCTGACAAGAATGTACCTTTTTGAAAGTCTCTCCACAACCAGATCCACTTTACGTGGTGCTTCCCACTCTGCCACCTGTCCAGTCTGTAAAAGGCTTTAAATCTGGATCTCTTAAATCTGGAAAACATATCAGAAGGACCCAGGACAGCCCAGGTTTACAGAGCTCTCAGTCTGCTAAATAGGCAGGATTTAAAGGGATCTAGAGGAGGTGAATCGACTAACGTGCCTTCAGTAGTAGTAAAAGAAAAATAAAATACATGGTGCGACTTAATTAGCACTTTTATAGTACCAGTAGATCTTAATTGTTGAATTTGCATAATTGCTATTAACATATCTTCTGTTCGAAGGGGGGTTTGGCTAAAAGATTAACCTATTGTGTGCTGCCACAGGACGTCCAGGAAAGGGAGTATTCCTATAGCTTAGTGCCACCACTAGGATAAATACTGAATATTCCAATATATTGCTTGTCAAAACTTCACCAATGTGATATAGTTATAATCTTTGCTAGGTACCAGTTTTGGTATTTGTTAACTGTTCTTAATAGTCATAAAGTAGTGACTCCATGTCAGTAATTTGTACAGTACAGACCAAAAGTTTGGACACACCTTCGCATTCAAAGAGTTTTCTGTATTTTCATGACTATGAAAATTGTAGATTCACACTGAAGGCATCAAAACTATGAATTAACACATGTGGAATTATATACTTAACAAAAAAGTGTGAAACAACTAAAATATGTCTTATATTCTAGGTTCTTCAAAGTAGCCACCTTTTGCTTTGATTACTGCTTTGCACACTCTTGGCATTCTCTTGATGAGCTTCAAGAGGTAGTCACCTGAAATGGTTTTCACTTCACAGGTGTGCCCTGTCAGGTTTAATAAGTGGGATTTCTTGCATTATAAATGGGGTTGGGACCATGAGTTGTGTTGGGCAGAAGTCAGGTGGATACACAGCTGATAGTCCTACTGAATAGACTGTTAGAATTTGTATTATGGCAAGAAAAAAGCAGCTAAGTAAAGAAAAACGAGTGGCCATCATTACTTTAAGAAATGAAGGTCAGTCAGTCCGAAAAATTGGGAAAACTTTGAAAGTGTCCCCAAGTGCAGTCACAAAAACCATCAAGCGCTACAAAGAAACTGGCTGACATGAGGACCGCCCCAGGAAAGGAAGACCAAGAGTCACCTCTGCTGCGGAGGATAAATTCATCCGAGTCACCAGCCTCAGAAATCGCAGGTTAACAGCAGCTCAGATTAGAGACCAGGTCAATGCCACACAGAGTTCTAGCAGCAGACACATCTCTACAACAACTGTTAAGAGGAGACTGTGTGCAGCAGGCCTTCATGGTAAAATAGCTGCTAGGAAACCACTGCTAAGGACAGGCAACAAGCAGAAGAGACTTGTTTGGGCTAAAGAACACAAGGAATGGACATTAGAACAGTGGAAATCTGTGCTTTGGTCTGATGAGTCCAAATTTGAGATCTTTGGTTCCAACCACCGTGTCTTTGTGCAACGCAGAAAAGGTGAACGGATGGACTCATAGAAACATAGAAACATAGAAGATTGACGGCAGAAAAAGACCACCTGGTCCATCTAGTCTGCTCTTTTATTATCCTTTTGTTTTTATCTTAGGATAGATACATGTTTATCCCAGGCATGTTTAAATTCAGTTACTGTGGATGTATCAACCACCTCTGCTGGAAGTTTGTTCCAAGCTTCTACTACTCTTTCAGTGAAATAATATTTTCTAATGTTGTTCTTGATTTTTCCCCCAACTAACCTCAGATTGTGCCCCTTGTTCTTGTGTTCTGTTTCTTATTAATAACACTTCCCTCCTGAACTTTATTCAGTCCTTTAACATATTTAAAAGTTTCAATCATGTCCCCCCTTTCTCTTCTTTCCTCCAGACTATACATATTAAGAACTCGGAGTCTTTCTTGATAAGTTCTATGTTTTAGACCTTCCACCATTTTTGTAGCTCTTCTTTGGACCCGTTCTATTTTAGCAATATCCTTTTGCAGGTGAGGTCTCCAGAATTGAACACAGTATTCCAGATGTGGTCTCACTAGAGCTCTATACAGAGGGATCATTATCTCCCTCTTTCTGCTCGTTATACCTCTAGCTATGCAGCCAAGCATACGATTTGCTTTCCCTACTGCCTGGCTGCATTGGTTACTCATTTTGAGGCTGTCAGAGATGACTACCCCCAAATCCTTCTCTTCTGAGGTCTTTGTTAGCACAGAACTGCCAATACGATACTCAGATAGAGGATTTCTTCTCCCCAAGTGCATTATTTTACATTTGGAAACATTGAACTGAAGTTTCCATTGTTTTGACCACTTATCTAATGAAGATAAATCATTCTCCATATTACCGACACCTCCTGGAACATCAACCCTATTACACACTTTTGTGTCATCAGCAAACAAGCAAACCTTCCCTACCAAGCCGTCCCTTATGTCACTTACAAACATGTTAAACAGAACAGGACCCAGAACAGATCCCTGTGGCACCCCACTTGTAACCAGCCTCTCCTCAGAATACACTCCATTAACAACAACCCTCTGGTATCTGTCCTTCAGCCAACTGCAGATCCACTGAACTATCCAGGGGTTAAGTCCAATTTTTGATAACTTCTCTATCAGCTCTTTATGGGGAACCGTATCGAAAGCTTTACTGAAATCCAGGTAGGCGATATCCACAGCACCACCTTCATCCAGCACTTTAGTTACATAGTCAAAGAAATCAATGAGATTAGTCTGACATGATCGGCCCTCAGTAAAGCCATGCTGGTTTGGGTCCATCAAGTTGTTTATTGTTAGATGGTCAATTATCTTCTTTTTTAGTAGAGTCTCCATCATTTTTACCACTACAGATGTCAAGCTGACTGGCCTATAGTTACTAGCTTCTTCTCTACTACCCTTCTTGTGAATGGGTACAACATTAGCCATTCTCCAATCATCAGGAACATCTCCTGTAAGAAGGGACTGATTATATAGATCAGTCAGGGGGCCAACAATCACAGATCGGAGTTCTTTAAGAACTCTGGGGGGATGCCATCCGGACCCATTGCCTTATTTAACTTTAGCCGGACAAGTTCCTGTAGAACATCGGCCTCTGAAAACACTGGGGCTAAGACTTTACAACTAGAGGCAATGCTATGTCCAGCCATGTTCTGATTATGAAAGTCGCCATCTGAAAAAACTGAGCAGAAGTAGTTATTCAGATGGTCAGCGACCGTCTTATTCCCATCTATATACAGATTTTTTCCATTGCTAAGTTTTGTAATGCCGCAGTTTTTCTTCTTCCTGTCACTAATATATCTGAAGAAGGTTTTATTTCCCTCCTTAACAGATATGGCCATTTCTTCCTCCTTTGAAGCTTTAGCAGCATTAATACTCTGTTTTGTCTTCTTCTGTATAATTTTATACACTTCTCTGTCCGCTACACTTCCAGACTCTTTATACCTCTTATAGGCAGACTTTTTATCATTCACTATAGCTCTTACCTCTCTAGTAAACCATAGTGGATTTCTCTTTCTTTTCCTTTTGCTAATTTGTCTAACATATAGTCTAGTTGCCTTTAAGAGGACTTCTTTAAATGCCTTCCACTGAGCACTCGCTCTTGCTGTTTTATCCCGCCCTTTTAATTCTTTCTTTACATATTCTCCCATAACCTCAAACTTGGTCTTCGTAAAATCCAATACTTTGGTTGCAGAATGGGATTTCTCACAGTCAGTTTGGACTTCGAACCACAAACATTGGTGGTCACTGGAACCCAGATTTTCTCCCACCTTCACCTCAGATACCAGATCCCCATTTGTAAATACTAGATCTAGGATATTTTCACCTCTAGTTGGCGCTTTCACCAACTGTTTTAGGGACATACCCGTCAGGGCCTCTACTATGTTCCTACTTTTGCATGTGGACGCACAAGGGATATTCCAATCAACATCAGGCATGTTGAAGTCTCCCATAACTACAATATCTCCCTTTACTGCCATTTGGGTAATCTCATCCACCAGCATAATGTCATGCTCTTCAGATTGCCCTGGAGGCCTATAGATTGCACCTACTCTGGTAACAGATCCCTTTTTATTTTGCAAGCAGACCCAGAGAGTCTCCAACTCCTTACATGAATTTTGGATCACTGTTGATTTTATGGTATCTTTAACATAAATGGCGACCCCACCCCCCCTTTCTCCACCCTATCTTTCCTATACAAAGTGTATCCCGGAATGGCTGTTTCCCAGTCATTGCAATCTCTGAACCATGTCTCTGTTATTACAACCAAGTCCAAATTATCTCTACTCTACATGCCTGGTTCCCACCGTGAAGCATGGAGGAGGAGGTGTGATGGTGTGGGGGTGCTTTGCTGGTGACACTATTGGGGATTTATTCAAAATTGAAGGCATACTGAACCAGCATGGCTACCACAGCATCTTGCAGCGGCATGCTATTCCATCCAATTTGCGTTTAGTTGGACCATCATTTATTTATCAACAGGACAATGACCCCAAACACATCTCCAGGCTGTTTGACCAAGAAGGAGAGTGATGGGGTGCTACGCCAGATGACCTGGCCTCTACAGTCACCAGACTTGAACCCAATCGAGATGGTTTGGGGTGAGCTGGACCGCAGAGTGAAGGCAAAAGGGCCAACAAGTGCTAAGCATCTCTGGGAACTCCTTCAAGACTGTTGGAATACCATTTCAGGTGACTACCTCTCGAAGCTCATCAAGAGAATGCCAAGAGTGTGCAAAGCAGTAATCAAAGCAAAAGGTGGCTAATTTGAAGAACCTAGAATATGACATATTTTCAGTTGTTTCACACTTTTTTGATAAGTATATAATTCCACGTGTTAATTCATAGTTTTGATGCCTTCAGTCTGAATCTACAATTTTCATAGTCATGAAAATACAGAAAACTCTTTG
Organism: Rhinella marina; assembly: GCA_900303285.1. Taxonomy (NCBI): domain Eukaryota; kingdom Metazoa; phylum Chordata; class Amphibia; order Anura; family Bufonidae; genus Rhinella; species Rhinella marina. Next base: position 116,823 of record ONZH01010814.1, on the reverse strand, counting down.
AATAAGAAGGTGTGTCCAAACTTTTGGTCTGTACTGTATGTCGAAGAAGAAACAATGTGACGCCCAGTCCAATTATTATATTTCTGGATCCTGCAGGAGGCTAACGTCAAGTCCAAAGTAAAGTATTACCACGGCGCTCGTAATTTTTATATTGCTATTTTATTTATGCATACAAATCCCATATGGTCCAAACCTATGACATGAGCAGTATCAGAGAGAGCTCATAATATACAGTGGGGAAAAAAGTATTTAGTCAGCCACCAATTGTGCAAGTTCTCCCACTTATAAAGATGAGGTCGGCCTGTAATTGACATAATAGGTAGACCTCAACTATGAGAGACAAAATGAGAAAACAAATTCAGAAAATCACATTGTCTGATTTTAAAGAATTTATTAGCAAATTATGGTGGAAAATAAGTATTTGGTCAATAAGAAAAGTTCATCTCAATACTTTGTTATATATCCTTTGTTGGCAATGACAGAGGTCAGACGTTTTCTGTAAGTCTTCACAAGGTTGGCACACACTGTTGCTGGTATGTTGGCCCATTCCTCCATGCAGATCTCCTCTAGAGCAGTGATGTTTTGGGGCTGTCGCTGGGCAACACGGACTTGCAACTCCCTCCAAAGGTTTTCTATGTAAGGTGCCCGGAGGGGCGTCACTCTTGCAAGAAGGAGCCCAGGCACGCCCCTTGAATCATATTCAAGCCATAACTCCTCCCCCTTTTTCCCTGCTCCCAGCATGAGGGCGGGCTTGGGCACTAGCAGGAGGCGTGCCTGGGCTCCTTCTTGCAAGAGTGACGCCCCTCTGGGCACCTTACTGGCTCATTTGCATACCAAATAAACTGGATTTATTAAAAGATAGAAAACATTTATTGCTGAAACAAAGACACATCTGGAAATAAGGTACTAAGCACTATTAGGTGATGGCTTTGTTAAGGAAGACATAATCTGTCTTCAAGAAGGTCAGGTCAGTTGTCCAAATTAAAAGAACGGTTGTGCACATGGTAAGATCTCAAGACGGACACAAATGTCAGTTTGGAGTCTCCCAACACGTTCAGGCGCTGAGGTGATCTGGGCTGCTCCGTTTATTACAAAAGCATATACACACAGTAGAAAAGTGGGGGCCTCGTTTACAGAGTTTCCCCAGCAAGCTGATAAGCATTAAACACATAGGCCCTGATTTATCACACCTTCACTCCAGAATTCTGTCTTCAAAAAGTCGCACGATAGGGCTTTTGCGACTTTTTTGCGCATTTTTTTGCGACTTTTTGCATGTGTACACCACTCACTCCAGTTTGTAATATGGGTGGAAAAGTGGGTGTGGTTAGCCATGTTAATGAGTTTCACTCCAGATTTATCATTGCGACTTTTTAAAAAAAGTCGCAAAATAGTCGCAATCTCACTCCAGGAGGAGGGTGGAGTAGGAAAAGTGGAGTAGCTTCTCTAGACAGAAGTGTTAGGTTTAAGGACAAGCCACATTTATCAAACAACCTGTGATGTTTGATAAATGTGGCACAAAGTACTCCAACATAGATGCAAGCAAAACTGACTTCAAATATTCTCCTAATGATAAATTCCCCCCATATTCTTTTGTTCTTCTTGTCTTGGTTACTCCACCGCAGCATCCCGGACAGGTGGGGGGAGTGGAATCTGTATCAGGATGTACTGGACACAGCTGCATAAGCATTTTGCAAAGCTGAGATATTTTTGTAAGGCTAAATAGCATTGAATACATGTATATACAAATGACATCACACTGTCAGGGGAAAATTCAGTATTTCTGCTGGTCTACCTTCACAGCTTTACTTCAATAGCGATTATCCTGGTGATAGATTCCCTTTAAGTGGGAGAACTTGCACAATTGGTGGCTGACTAAATACTTTTTTCTCCACTGTAAAACGTTTTGGTCTGCACAGATTCTTTATTCATTCCATGGTTGCTTTGTTTCATACAGCGGAGGAATGGGAGCGAGTATCGACATACTTACTGATCTGGAGTCAGCGGCAGATGTTCTATAGATGTGTTACTGGGTTTAATAGAGTTTTCAAGTGGTGACAGATTTCTTTTAATTACCTCGAGATAGTCCAGTGCTTGTCAGGCTATATTACATAGTAAGGCCAACCTTGAGTAGTTTCCTTGGTCAATTTACATGGTTCTAAACGAAAACCTTGAGTTTGTATTTCAGCTCTAGGATTTTCACATAGGTCCAAGGTAAAAACTATGAAATTTCACTCATCTTGCCTCGAACCTTTGCCAGCCAGCTCCACCTGACATTATTAGGACTGTGACTGTGACGAGGGGACATCCTCTGCGTCTGGAGGAAAGAAGGTTTGTACACAAACATAGAAGAGGATTCTTTACGGTAAGAGCAGTGAGACTATGGAACTCTCTCCCTGAGGAGGTGGTGATGGTAAGTTCACTGTAAGAGATCAGGAGGGGCCTGGATGTATTTCTGGAGGTAATAATATTACAGGTTATAGTTACTAGAAAGGGGTCGTTGATCCAGGGAGTTATTCTGATGCCTGATTGGAGTCGGGAAGGAATTTTTTCCCCTAAAGTGAGGAAAATTGTCTTCTACCTCACAGGGGTTTTTTGCCTTCCTCTGGATCAACTTGCAGGAAAACAGGAGAACTGGATGGACGGAGGGCTGTTTTTGGCCTTATAAACTATGTTACTGTGTTATATTATTAGAAGTTTCCTTTGCATGTAATACTAACAATGTGGTATACTGTACCTACGTGTAGCTGTCAGATAAGAGACTCTCATCCCCCAACAAATCCTACCTAGAATGTACTAATTTTATTAAGAAGCAGTGAGGCCAATCTAATAGCTTCAAGTCAAGGTCTGTCAAGGAAATCGGCTTCCATGAACTTGTGGAATTGTTTGCCGTTTGGGTAAAACTTTGCTTTAAGCCACCTGTATAAGAATCCAGCATCGAGCCTGTGTGTAGGACATTGTTCTAAGAGCTCAACAGAGAAGGAGTGATTTGTTCTACCAGAACTTTGTAATTGATTTACACTGCCTGATATTTGGGCAGATTATCGGGAACAAACACTCCTGCGAATGCTTGTTCACAAAAATATGCTCGTCTAAAGGTGCAGCCAATCACCCGATGGACAAACAAAAAACTCGTTCATTTGTTGAAACTGCAGACTAGTAAATTAAACAATCGCAATAGCGATCCTTCGTTCTCATATTGTGGAAGTAATTGCTGCATGTAAATGCAGTGCTTCACCCCTACAAATGGCCGGTTGTCCTCTCCTAATTGGCTTCTGTGTGTGGTGGTGGTGGTGGTGGTGGGGGTGTAAACTTTTAAAGGGAGACTTACCTGCTTACCAGTGCTGTCTTCCCACTCTTTCTAGACTGTAGTTTGACATCACCTACAGCCAATCACGTAGTGTGGCAGTGACTGGTTCCCCTTACGTCATGTCACATGATGAAACCAGTGATTGACTGCAGGCCGGGCAAAGAAGGAGCAGGGAGCCAGAGCCAGATAAGTAAGCTTCCATTTATAGGACTGGCCAAGTGGGGGAGCTTTGCCAACACCTTTAAAGGAGTTATCCGCTTTATTTATATTGATAACGTAACCTTAGGATAGGTCATCAATATCAGATCAGCTGTTTGAAGAGAAGGCCGTGCTTGTACGAGCGCTGTTTTCTCATCATTGTTTATCTGCTCGCTGTCGCAACTGCAGCAGTGAGCAGGTATAATTACACCTAAGCCATCCCATTCACTTCTATGGAATGGCTCCTTCCATTCAAGTGTATAGTTGGGAGCCATCGTATAGAAGTGAATGGGACAGCTTAGGTGTATTTACACCTGCTTACCGCTGCGGTCACGACAGCAGGCAGGTAAACAATGAAGATAAAGCGACGCTCGTAGGAGCACAGCCTTCCCTTCAAACTGCTGATCGGCAGGGGTGCAAGGAGTCAGACCCCTGCCAATCTGATATTTATGACCTATCGAGAGGAGTCAGCTTGTAATTATTTTTCCTTTTTATACCGTTTGCATTTCTACGCTGGGTCTTTCACATTGTGATTTTTGAAATGGACATAACTTGAGTTATTGTTTGATGAGAAATATTTCAGATGCATGCACCCTCATCTGTTTTACAGGTAACATCTTTATTAACTTTATGTGATTGATACAGTCATTTATGTACTTTAGTGCTGCTTGTACACTCCATGCGGTTAGTTATAATAAACATTTTCTTAAATTAAAAAAACATAGGAATAAAATTCTATTTTACTGTTATAACATTTTGGTATAACAGCTTCTCTCCTTGTAAATTCTCTCATGCATAACAAATTTCTTTGTAAAACATTTTCCACATTCTGAACATGAATATGGTTTCTCTCCTGTGTGACTTCTCTTATGTGTAACAAGGTGTGATTTTTGTGTAAAACATTTCCCACTTTCTGAACATGAATACAGCTTCTCTCCTGTGTGACTTCTCTTATGCCTACTATTCATCTGCAAAACACTTCCCACATTCTGAATATTAAAATGGTTTCTGTCCTGTGTGGATTCTCTCATGTGTAACAAGATACGATTTATCTGTAAAACATTTCCCACATTCCGAACATGCATATGGTTTCTTTCCTGTGTGAATTTTCTCATGTCTTACAAGATTTGATTTCTGTGCAAAACATTTCCCACATTCCGAACATGAATACGGCTTCTCTCCTGTATGACTTCTCTCATGTGTTATAAGATATGATTTATTTGTAAAACTATTGCCACATTCTGAACATGAATATGGCTTCTCTCCTGTATGACTTCTCTTATGTCTAACAAGATTTGATTTTTGTGCAAAACAATTCCCACATTCCGAACATGAGTATGGCCTCTCTCCCGTGTGACATCTCTCATGTGTAACAAGATACGATCTATCTGCAAAACATTTCCCACATTCTGAACAAGAATACGGTTTCTCTCCTGTGTGACTTCTCTCGTGTGTAACAAGATGTGATTTATTTGTAAAACATTTTCCACATTCTGAACATGAATATGGTTTCTCTCCTGTGTGAATTCTCTTATGTCTAACAAGATATGATTCATCTGCAAAACACTTCCTACATTCTGAACATGAAAATGGTTTCTGTCCTGTGTGAATTCTCTCATGTGTAACAAGATATGATTTATCTGCAAAACATTTCCCACATTCTGAACATGAATATGGTTTCTCTCCTGTGTGAATTCTCTCATGTCTAACAAGATCTGATTTCTGTGTAAAACATTTTCCACATTCTGAACATGAATATGGTTTCTTCCCTGTGTGACATCTCTTATGTATAACAATATTTGATTTCTGTTTAAAAAAATTCACACATTTTGAACAGGAATATGGCTTCTCTCCTTTGTGAATTCTTCTCTGTGTAGACAAACTAGATCTTCTTGTCAACTCTTTATCACAGTGAAACCTTTTACCCCCTTTCTGACCTGTACTTATGGTAACAATTTGTGATAGATCAGGAGAAGGTTCCTCATGATTATAGGGGTTATATGGTAGTTCTGGATATACATTAAGGCTAATGTGGTTTTTTTCTGAAGAATGCTGCTTAAGATCTTCATCTTCTGCTTTATAATTTAGGGATGATATGAAGTTTCCCTTAAAATGCTTACTGGGATTCTCTGTGAAGATGAAAATCGGAATTTCTGCTTTTATTTTCAAACTACAGAATAGACAAATATATAACACTCCTATTAGGTTGCAAGTGGTTCCTGCAGGGAACTATAGGTATGCAGTAAGCCCTTCATTTTGAATGCATTTCTGGCTTTGATTCAAAACACTACACATAGGATTCTAGCCTTATTACGTTTTCTATAATATTGCCTGACAAAGTTCAGGATTCTGGTGTACACCCAGTCACCATGTTTATTAGAGAAACAATAATTAAGAAATGTGAAAAAACCAACTACATCTTGCAGTGAAACCTGTCTTCTGCCAACACATGTTGCCCTTCAATGCCAAACAGGTGCCACACTAAAATAATACATTTACTAAGGATCTGTCATCACATTTCTCAACAAAAACTGCATTCAGTATTAAATATGTCTTTTGGACCTGATGAAGCTGGTGGATTCATCAGTAAAACCCATGCTACACTGACGAGCAAAAGGGTAACAATGTTTTGAACTTTTGGCTTTCAGGCTCCATATCTCACCATCCTCTAGAGCTTACAATCTATGAGGAATAGGGGGTGACACATAAGGTAGTTGATTGTGATAAGTAGGATTTGAGCCATAATTGTACTGAAAGGAGTGGTGCCAACCGATCTCCTTTGAGTTTGGGACTGTTAGAGGATCGAGTTCAGGCCAGAGGAGTTGGTGGGGGAGAGGTTTAGTTGGGGAAAGGTCATTTTAGGTAGGTTAATAATCCTGCCTGAAAAGATGTGTTTTTAGGTTAAGTTTGAAGGTAGGAAAGTTGTGAATTGACCTGATATTCCGGGGCAGAGTATTCCAGAGAGTAGCTGAAGCTCGAGAAAAGTCTTGAAGACGGGAGTGAGAGGTACGAATTATGGAGGATATTAATCTTAGGTCGCGACCAGAATGGAGAGCACGAGTACAAATCTCAACCAAAATCTATTCCCAGGTCTATACTTTCCCAATGTTGGTGCAGAGCATACTGGTCGACTCTACCCACAAGTGTTCGATTGTGTTGAGGTCTGGGGACTGTGGGGGCCAATCCAGCTCCTCTACTTCATTGTCATTGAACCATTTCTTTGCCAATTTCCCCGTATGCTTCAGGTCGTTGTCCTGCTGGAACACTATGTCGTCCTTTTCATACCCATAGTACTTGAGAGTACGAAGTAACTCGTCTTGTAGGATACTCACATATAAGCTCAGCATTGAGAACACCATCGATCCTGGTCAAGTATCCAACGCCTCTGGCTGTGAAACAACCCCATATTATTAGGCTTCCTCCACCAAACTTCACAGTTCCTTCAATTTCTCCATCTATTAGCCCCCTTTCCAGACCCATTTGCACCCATCAGAAGACAGTCAATTGACTTTCATCTCATTGCTCCGAATCACCCATTTCCAATCTTCTACCGTCCACTGTTTGTACTTTTTTGCAAACTCAAACCAATATGACGATATTGAAATCGAGGCTTCTTCACCTTTTTTCGGGCCACCATTTCAGACTTGAGTAATGCTCGTCGCACGGTGCTTGCATGGACATATGTGATCTTACTATTACGAAGCATATAAGCCGCCTCCAATGCTGTGTTTGTCCTGTCAGAAATGATAGACCTTGTGAAGAGCCGACTTGTTGGCTCCAATATTTTGCCTGGACGTCCACCTCTTGGCTTTGGAATGGACGGACGGTCTTCATTTCGTAGTCTTTCTACATGGCACTCACATGATGCAGTTTGGCAATTTTCTTGGCTAAGATACCGCTATGAGGCTGTTTCTCTTTTCTTGGGAAATTGGCTTCATGGCTGCTCCTGGATTCGAACCAGTGACCTTTCACTTGGGAATCAACCTAATAACACACTTAGCTTAGAAAAAGATTGTTCCACAACCAGGAGCAAAACAGTAACAATGCAGTTACATGAGAAGAATCTGCAGAACTAAGCATAAGCCAAATAGTTTCAAGTCCAATTGTATGAGATAGCCAAGATGATTGTCTATAAGATGATGGGAGTCTCAAGTCCGAAGCTTTGGTGGAAAGTGAGATGTGGAGCCTGAAAGTCAAAAGTTCTAAGCATTGTTACCCTTTTGCTCATCAGTATACATTGCTTACCTACAGCTTAATTAACAAGGTTAAGGTTTTAAGTGCACCTCCTCCTCTGCTGCTGCTGAAATCTAACAAATGCTCAGTACAGGCTGCAGTCTCCCTGGCTTTGCACTGAGAGATCCCCCATTTTCCAGCAGCAGTTTCAGTGCAGTACTGAGTATGGCGCTCAAATGATGGCTGGTGCTCCTCCATTACATATCACTGCACACACGTGTATACACTGCACATGACGGCTCTTACCTTGTGATATAAGAGGCTGGTGCTCCTCCATTACATATCACTGCACACACGTGTATACACTGCACATGACGGCTCTTACCTTGTGATATAAGAGGCTGGTGCTCCTCCATTACATATCACTGCACACACGTGTATACACTGCACATGATGGCTCTTACCTTGTGATATAAGAGGCTGGTGCTCCTCCATTACATGTCACTGCACACACGTGTATACACTGCACATGACGGCTCTTACCTTGTGATATAAGAGGCTGGTGCTCCTCCATTACATGTCACTGCACACAGGTGTATACACTGCACATGACGGCTCTTACCTTGTGATATAAGAGGCTGGTGCTCCTCCATTACATATCACTGCACACACGTGTATACACTGCACATGACGGCTCTTACCTTGTGATATAAGAGGCTGGTGCTCCTCCATTACATGTCACTGCACACACGTGTATACACTGCACATGATGGCTCTTACCTTGTGATATAAGAGGCTGGGGCTCCTCCATTACATGTCACTGCACACACGTGTATACACTGCACATGACGGCTCTTACCTTGTGATATAAGAGGCTGGGGCTCCTCCATTACATATCACTGCACACACGTGTATACACTGCACATGATGGCTCTTACCTTGTGATATAAGAGGCTGGTGCTCCTCCATTACATGTCACTGCACACACGTGTATACACTGCACATGACGGCTCTTACCTTGTGATATAAGAGGCTGGTGCTCCTCCATTACATATCACTGCACACACGTGTATACACTCCACATGACGGCTCTTACCTTGTGATATAAGAGGCTGGGGCTCCTCCATTACGTATCACTGCACACACGTGTATACACTGCACATGACAGCTCTTACCTTGTGATATAAGAGGCTGGTGCTCCTTCATTGCATATCACTGCACACACGTGTATACACTGCACATGACGGCTCTTACCTTGTGATATAAGAGGCTGGGGCTCCTCCATTACATGTCACTGCACACACGTGTATACACTGCACATGACGGCTCTTACCTTGTGATATAAGAGGCTGGTGCTCCTCCATTACATGTCACTGCACACACGTGTATACACTACACATGACGGCTCTTACCTTGTGATATAAGAGGCTGGTGCTCCTCCATTACATATCACTGCACACACGTGTATACACTGCACATGACGGCTCTTACCTTGTGATATAAGAGGCTGGGGCTCCTCCATCATGGCCTCCTTGTACAGATCCTTGTGTCCTTCTATATACTCCCACTCCTCCATGGAGAAATAGACAGTGACATCCTGACACCTTATAGGAACCTGACAACACAATGACACCGTCATCACCCAGACCCCTCCAGTGCTGTTACTGGAGAATTTCCCAGCATTCCCAGCAGTGTCACCTCTCCAGTCAGCAGCTCCATCATCTTGTGGGTGAGTTCTAGGATATTCTGCTCATGTATCAGGGGGTGAGGCTCTGTGATGGGGTGAGGGGTCCTGCTCCGCCCTCCTGACTCCTGGAGATGGATGATGGGAGTCACACAGTCCCCCGATGTCTTCTTCACTATTGTGTACTCCTGTGGATGGAGAGAGACACTTAGGGAATAAACCCTTCAGGGGCCATGTGCTCTCCTCCGGCCCTTTCCTCCTGGGTACAACATGCCTACTTACCTTCTCATGGCTCCTACAACATGACTATTGGTCACTGGTCACATGACCCATCACTCACCATGGTGGCTTATGTTCCATCTTACACATTCATAATTTGACTCCACAATATTACGTATTGTAATTAAATCATTTATATATTCTTTAATAATTTATGGCAATAAGGGCCGCGATGTTCGATTAGTTACCGAATGTTATTTTACCATCTTAATAGCCATATAGTAACTTAGCTATTCCAAAAAATTGTCCACTCATTTAAATTATGAGTGACTTACTCCACCAAACGCTATGTAATGTAAATTATATGGCATCCCCCATGCGATGCAGGCCCTTTTCTATTATGTTTTGTAAACCAATGTTCACGATATTGTATCCAATATCAGAGAGATCATCAAGGTTTTTTGAGCACATGCCCTTTTCGAAACCTTCGATCTCCAGATGCCTATAAAAAAGGCAATTGGACTGAAACAAAAATTTTTCAAAGTGCTTATTGATTTTCTTTCTCATTTTCTCCATGAAGCGGAGTTCCTTCTTGACCAAATGAATCTGGGGACTGTTGGGGCAAACCCCCTTCTCTATGATTGCCGGGGTCCTAATTTAATGAAGATGAGCGCTCAGAGAATTGACACATGCACATTGTCTGAATCAGATTCTCTCCTTCATTCTGGTTTATTTTACATACGTATACATCTTATAACACTACAGATAGCACTGGTCAACAAATTTTCAAAAGTTGTTTGGTTCAGAAATAAAATTATCCATTTCTTAATGATTTTTATGTGCTGAATTCAAATATCACAAGGAAAAATGTTAATTGGCTCTAGTTTCTATGATATCGAAGAGTTCTCATTTTACTGTTTTGTGAATTGTATAGAATATAACATATTTATTACTTCTGCAATCATAAGGAATCAAATTTACTGTTCATAAACTTTTGAAATATATTCATAGGAAACTTAGTTCTATCTGAAATCAACTACAATTTATAGGCATATCTAAGAATTTTTACAAATTAATTATGTTTATTGAACTCTGGAATGTAGGTCCTTATTCAATGGCTACTCGGTGCATTTACACATGTCTTTTGTATTCATACATGGGATTGTCTCTGATACTGTCCAACAGTAATCTGCAAGCATTGATGGGTTCCATTTACCCTGATACCTCCACAGTTTGGTGCAAAGAAGTCTAGATGAGAGCGCAAGAAATGAATCTTTAAAGACATGTTACATCCCAGGTTTTTATATGCCTTGAGGAGATTTTCCACTAACTCTTCATAGTTATCTGCCTTGGTGTTTCCCAAAAACTTTGTCACGACTAACCGGAATGCTTCCCATGCAGTCTTTTCTTTGTCACGCAGTAAACAATGAAACTCATCATCTTTAAGAAGTTCACCAATCTGGGGACCAATAAAGACTCCTTCCTTTATCTTTGCTTCACTTAACCTTGGAAACTTACATAGGAGATACTTGAATGCCTCTTCATTTCTATCCATCGCCTTTACGAAATTCTTCATAAGACCAAGCTTGATATGCAATGAAGGTAGCAGTATCTTTGTTGGTTGAACAAGTGCTGGATACATAACATTTTTAGTCCCTGGCTGCAGTGATTTTCGGAGTGGCCAGTCTCTTTTCTTGTAATGTTCTGATCTTGCATGACTGTCCCACTCACATAGGAAGCAGCAGTACTTGGTGTATCCACCCTGTAGACCAAGCACTAGCGCAACCACCTTCAAGTCACCACAGAGGTACCACAGATGTTGATCATAGTTTATGCATCTCAACAGATGTTTCATGTTGTTATATGTTTCCTTCATGTGAACTGCATAACCAATTGGAACTGAAGGTAGTGCATTGCCATTGTGCAGTAAGACAGCTTTAAGACTTAGCGTCGATGAGTCGATAAATAGCCTCCACTCATCGGGGTTATAGCTGATTCTGAGGGCTTCCATTAAACCACAGACATTATTGCATGCAACAAGATCACTTTCCATGAAGAAGAATTGGACAAGATGCTTTTGACGGTCACAGAAGAAAGAAATCCTAACATCATCTGCTAACAGATGCCACTGTTGAAGCCTGGAACCTAAGAGCTCTGCCTTACTCTTGGGCAGGTCTAGATCTCTAACCAGATCGTTCGGTTCACTTTGCGATATCAGGTGTGGTTCCGTGGAGATTGATGCAATAAAATCTGTATCTGATGAGGTAGATGGTTCATGACAAAATCCTTCTTCCTCCTCCTCAGTTGAATCGACTGAGAATGTTTCTGGTGCTTTTTGAACTAGCAGTTCTTCTGAATGAGCTACCGGACGTATCGCAGATGGAATATTTGGGTACTGTAAAGTCCATTTCTTTTTTTTCGAAATTCCTTTCCCAATTGAAGGCACCTTGCAGAAGTAGCAATTGTCATTACGGTCAGATGGCTCTCTCCAGATCATTGGCACTGCAAAAGGCATAGATTGTCTCTTCCCGTTCAACCACTGTCTGAGGTATGATGAACATCTATTACAGCATGTGTGTGGAGCCCAACTCTTGTCCTGATCTCCTATTTTGCAGCCAAAATACAAGTGGTAGGCTTTCTTAACCAAAGAAGTCAGACTTCGCTTCTGTGATGAAAAGGTGACTTCACCACATATATAGCAGAAATTATCTGCTTTATTATGGCAGGTTCGAGGCATTGCTAAACGTAAATAGGCTGAACGATATAAACCAAACTTTAATGAACGTATACAGAATGAAAGACTTAATACAAACTGTAACAATTGCTGGATGACTGATAAAGGGAGAATATATAAAGCTGTGTTATGCAATTTTAGTTAGGATTGCATCACATGGGGGAGAAAAAACTGTCTAACAGTAAAAATGTATTTGTTGCCTATGGCAACCAATCAGAGTGGAGCTTTCATTTTACCAGTAGCAGTAAGCTGATCTCTGATTGGTTGCCATGGGAAACTAAGACAGTTTTACCGTTAGACAGTTTTTGATTATCTCCCCCATGGTCTTTTATATCCTTCTATTGGTCATTCTAAGATGATGCAATATACCAGTTGAGGATGCAATACTGATGATGCAAAATTTTCCCAGTATTGTATCATAGGCTGTGAGAAATATAGAAAGTACATCTATATCTTGAAAATTAGAGCCAATTTCAAAATTTGAACATTATTTTCGATCTCAGCATCCCAAAATTAGTTAAGATCAACTGTTTTCATGTCGGAACCTTTTTGGCTGTTGACCAGTGTAATCATAGACAAATATGGCCCAACACCAAGGGGGTGGAAATCAAAACTAATGATTTGATTGGTTATTCATAAAAGGTAATATTTCCGCTCTATACTAACAAGGTTCTACTAATTAGAAAGTTTATGATCTCAGAGCTGACATTCTTCAGCTGTAAATTCTGAAGCTACCAGAATAAGAGAAAACAAAACATAACTCTCCTGAACATCAAACTCTGATAAGAAGGATGAGAAAATGAGGGGGAGCGAGACAGTGAGTGAGCTGCTTACTTCGGCCTTGTAACTATCTTATACACACAAAACTCCGCACATCCTCACAGCTGGCTCAGTAATTTTCCACATATGCACAAGATGGAGGACATAGTGTATACAAAATGGATTCTCATCCCTCACAGGGACCATTTCTGGAAAGGCAAGTATGGAATCATGAAATTTTTCTCTAATTTTATAAATGATATATTTGAATTCTGAAATGAAATCGATCAATTTCATTCTACCGATATCGTTTTCACCAGTAAGAAGAATAATGAGATCTGGAGATGGTAATTTGTCCAACATTTTGTTGCATTCAAATAAAATTTCTTTAGTTTTAAGGTGTTTTATCCCATTCCAATAAATTTTAATGTTGTTCTGAATTCCCAGTGTCTCTTGAAATTCTCGAAACTTTGCTCTATTTTTTGCTCCAATTATGATGTTGTTTCCAATGATCCAGACTACACGAGGGGGACCTAAAATGAAAGAGATACTAAGATACTAATAATTTGTATCTATCTGACTGCCATCTGCCTATATTTTTAATAACATTAGGGTCTAGACTCGGTTGATCGGCAAGTGTATCTGCTCCTATACGGAAAAGAGTGTGATGAAAATTTCAAATGTTCTAGGCCTAATCTTTGGAGACATTTCTTTAAAATAAAATTGAATTGATATTTTGTTACTGGGGAGTGGTCCATATGTATGAACAGAGAGCCTAGAATTTTGGGTCTCAATTCCAGCCAATTTTTTAATGTGAGAACTGGGCATATAGATAATTTCACGTTTCTGTTCAAGTTAATCCAACGACCTTTTCTCAATTGGTCCGTTTTAGATTTTTTCAGAACTATTTTTTATTTGCGAGTCTGAAATAATCACATCTGATAATAATTGGTGCTTCTTCCCGTTTTACTAGGAGCAGTTATTTCTCATATCCTTAATGCAGCGAAAAAGGACAGTGTGAATACCGACTGGAAAAGAACGGTTTCAAATTGAGAAGAGCATATAAATGGTAAATTATTGATGATGTTCAATAAATTTTGTAACGAAAATGGTCTAGTTTTGCCTTTATTCGTAGAATTTTTACGCAGACCTTTTTGTAATTGGTTTAACAGGAAATTATAGCTTAAAGAACAGTAACCATTGATTTTTAGGAAAAAGGAAATTCCGAAAATAGTTTTTTGAATGTAAGAGGCAGAGTATCCATTTTTAACTAAATCCAGTAAAAACCATACTAATTGTAAAGTAGAAAAATGTAACTTATCTATGGAATATTTGCAACAGAAATCCGACCATAAGTTCCAAGCAGTGTTATAACTCTTTCAGGTACTATCGGATACCGATAGCCTTATCAATTATTTAAATAGATTCAGATTATTATGTTCCATAGGTATTGAGGGCACGGATGACCAATCTCCTCCGCGTCTGGGAGAAATTCTCTGAAGGCCTTTGAATTCTGCCGGGATAAAGTGTCAGCTATTACATTGTATTTACCTTCTATATATCTGGCTTTAATCCAAATATTATCCCTAAGACAAATTAGTACGACTTCCCTTAATTTAATCAGTGGATTAGATTTAGATGATAAGCAATTGATAGCATACACTACTAACTTTTAAAAGAATTCTCTTATTTTTGAAAAATGGTCTCCATATGTGTAATGAAACCAGGACTGGGAACAATTCAATTAAAACTAAATTCTTTGTATGTCCTGAGTTGACCCATTCTATAGGCCAGCGTTCAGCTGACCACATATTCCGAAAGATCGCTCCATATCCTATTGACCCAGCTGAATCTATGAACAATTTCAAGGAGTCAGATTCAATAAAATATCGTTGCCATATTGTGTGGCCGTTGAAACTGTCCAAAAAAGTCAACCAAATCTTAAGATCGTCTTTCATATGTGATGTTAGTCTGATATGAGCGAAAGGAGAAGTGTTTCCAGTGGTTGCTTTGTATAATCTCTTAGAAAAAACTCTGCCCATGGGAATTACACGAGATATAAAATTTAATGAACCGAGTAAGGATTGTAGATCTCTCAAAGTGATTTTCTTTTTGGACAGAATATTGAAAATGGTATATATGGTATTAGATATTTTTTCAGCTGGAATTTTAAATTGCATGTTAACTGTTACCTAAAAAAATTACATTTTTTGTAGGAGATACCGTTTTTTCTTCGGCTAAGGGTATACCGAATTCTTTAGACATTGAAAGAAATTTGTTTAGTAAAAATTCGCTGGTGCCGGAGAAAGCAGGGCTGTGGAGTCAGTAAGCCAAAGCCCCGACTCCAACTCCGACTCCTCAATTTCCCCTCACCCCGACTCCGACTCCTACTCCCTCATACATGGAGCAGGTTTAAGTGATAACTTTAAACAAATTTGCATAAAATCAAAAGTACAGATAAGTCATGACAAAAACAGTTTGTAATCTATCAGGCTTCTCTGGGTACAGCTCACTAAGGGCCTGATCAGAGGCGTAGCTAGAGGTTCAGCACATGGGGGGGCGAAACATACTTGAGTGGGCCCCCCACTTATTGGCTTCCCAAACACACGTTTCCAACTTCACAGGCACATACTACTAGTTGTGGTTATAATATTGTATTAGCAAGATGACTGTATAAACTGCAAGATCATCTATGCTGTTAAGTACAGTACAATAGACTTTCTACATACCCTACTCTAAATACTCTACCACATAATGCAGGAAAATATAGGATTAATAGGAGTAAAAAAGGGGACTCCTATGTTAAAGGAAATCTGTCCCCAGCTTTTACATCACTAAACTAACAGTCCCTTGCCCCCATCAGACCTCAGATCAGCAGAATGTGCCCCATCAGACCTCAGATCAGCAGAATGTGCCCCCATCAGACCTCAGATCAGCGTATTGTGCCCCCATCAGACCTCAGATCAGCAGAATGTGCCATCAGACTCCATAATGGAAGCGCTCACTTGTATTCGCCTGATTGTACTAAGGCCATCCCTGCTGGGCCCCCCCAGAGGTATTGGGCCCGGAATATCGCCTCGCCTCCCCTGCCCCCCCCCCCCAGTAGCTACGCCTCTGGGCCTGATGTATGAAAACTGTCTAGGTCTAAGACTTTTTTTTGTTGCCCATAGCAACCAATCAGAGCTCCCCTTTCATTTCTCCAGAGCACTATATGAAATGAAAGGGGAGCTCTGATTGGTTGCTATGGGCAACAAAGAAACTTCTACACCTAGACAGTTTTCATACATAAGGCTCTAGGTGTTTTACATCAGCAGATAGAAGCCATGAGAGCAGCTAACCTCTCCAAACATGAGCTCAGAGGAAACATAAAGCAGAGAGAACATGCACTGGACATAAAGGGCAGCACAGTCATCTCAACTAAAAGCCTCAATCCTGAGATCAGGAATAGAACAGACATTTATAGGACATTTCATCATTTTCCCAAATTCTTATAAAAATATATTCAGCACTTATTGCACTGAACTAAATGTACTAATTCATTATATATTTTAGGAGTCGGAGTCGGTCCATTTTATACCGACTCCACGACTCCGACTCCACAGCCCTGCCAGGGACGACATCGTAGTTGATTAGATCAGGGCTCCTATTGCCAACTGATCCGGAGGGGAGAGCAGGAGATGCTGGAATGTCCTCGGCTGTTAAATGCGGTAGGGAAAGACAACTTCCGAGCCATTCTTCCCCGCCTGAAGTTTCCGCTCTGTAGATTAATTCTTTTAGGAGTTCCTCCATTGCTTCAACAGAAACAGGACTGCTCAGTTTGCTTGTCAGCGCCGTGAGTGCGCTTAAACCGTTTCCTTTCTTCTTTTACAGGTAGCACCTGCTTTTCCAGTTAGGCTGATCGGATTAAGGATGGTTAACTGTCTCCATTTTTTATTGTTGGATCCAAGGACATCACCACCTATTACTACAGGTAAGTTCAATAACTTTATTTAAACCAAACCAATACAATGAGCAGAACCATGCCCACCATGCGTTCCCTCATTGTACTGCACAATGTTAGGTAACTTTCATACTGGGGGCTGATCTTCAGGTTCTCCATCACTTGGAAGGTCTGGAGGCCGTTCTACAGGACCCTGGACTCTTCCTATCACTTCCTATGATGGATTCTCCTTCCCGATGTCTGACTTGTTACAGAATACAATAAAGAGGAGAGAAATCTAGAAAAGTTTACCTCTCCGCTCAGCAGGGAGATGATCTCCAAGGTGAGGTCTAATATTCTTCTGCTGATCTCCTTCCTGTCCATCCTTGGTGGTCATTCAGAAGAAGAGGAGAGAACTGGAGGAGCAATATTTTTTTATGATTGTATTTTACTCATTTTGGGCTTAAAATAATTTTTTTTTCAATTGGTCTTTATTAAAACTATTCAGCAGCTTTGTCATATAGGGTTAAAGGGGTATTCTCTTATAGGACATTGGGGGCATATCACTAGGGACCTGCACCTATCAGACTTTGGGGGCATATTCTAGAGATATGACCCCAATGTCCAAGGTTGGAATAACCCTTTATATTCTGCCTTGCTTTGAGAATTGTACTTTCACTTTGTGCCATCATCTAATAACCCTTATCTGTAAACTGCTAAGAGGTCATAAACACAGTAAGGTAAGAACTGAGCTATAATGACTGTTCATAAGGTCAGAGAGCAGAGATAAGGAGCCCGACAGCTGAGATGCTTGACGGGAAAGAGTGAAAATCCAGATCCTGCTACTAGGGAAACTCAAGGCTGTACAGAGAAAGGACCTAAACATTTTTAATAAAGACCAATTCAAAATTGATTGTTAGCTCAAAATGAGTACAATGTAATAATTAAAAAAAACTTAACCACACAGGTATCCATAGCCTGGACGGGGCCGGTCTCCTTAGGAACTATATGGCCTGGGGTGTGAAATGAGGAGGAGCCTTGAGGACACTGGACATTTCTCATTAATAGGCCCCAGGCCCCATAATCTCTGGGCAGGGCTTGTCTCCATAGTAACTATAGGGTCTAGCCTATGAGGTGAGGAGACTGGACATCTCTCATTAATAGACCCCTGGCCCCATACACACTGGGCGGGGCTGGTCTCCCTGGTAACTATAGGACCCGGCCTGTGAGGTGACGAGAAGCCTGGAGGACACTAGACATCTCTCATTAATAGACCCCGGGCCCCATACTTGCTGGGCAGAGCCGGTCTCCATGGAAACTATAGAGTCCGGCCTGTGAGGTGGAGCCTGGAGGACACTGGATATTTCTCATTCATAGACCCCTGGTCCCATACTTGGTGGACGGGGCCGGTCTCCATGGTAATTATAGGACCCAGCCTATGAGGGGAGGAGGAGCTTGGAGGACTCTGGACATTTCTTATAAATAGGCCCCGGGCCCCATACTCGCTGGGCAGAGCCGATCTCCATAGTAACTATAGGTCCCGGCCTGTGAGGTGAGGAGAAACCTGGAGGACACTGGATATTTCTCATTAATGCACCTTGGGCCCCATAATCGCTGAGCGGGGTCGGTCTCCATGGTAACTATAGAGTCCGGCCTGTGAGGTGGAGCCTGGCGGACACTAGATGTTTCTCATTAATACACCTTGGGCCCATAATTGCTGAGCGGGGCGGGCCTCCATAGTAACTATAGGGTCCGGCCTGTGAGGTGAGGAGGAGCCAGGGGGACACTGGACATCTCTCATTAATGGACCCCTGGCCCCATATTTGGTGGACGGGGCCGGTCTCCATGGTAACTATAGGACCCGGCCTATGAGGGGAGGAGGAGCCTGGAGGACTCTGGAAATTTCTTATTAATAGGCCCCGGGCCCCATACTTGCTGAGCGGGGCCTGTCTCCATGGTAATTATAGGACCCGGCCTGTGAGGTGAAGAGGAGCCTGGAGGACAATGGACATTTCTGTATAAAATGATGGATTTCCTCCAATAGATGAGAATTGTCGGCTGAAAACCTCATTGACATGGAGCAGATTCTATAATCCATTACTACTCCCCCCATCATACTAAGCTGAGGAGCGGAGAAGGATTCTTGTGTGTTCCTGGCAGTGCAGTGTGTGGAGGCAGAAGACGCTGAGCTCTATGTGTATCTAAGCTCCTGGCAGTAAAAACTGCATTCACACAGAGCAGATGCTCTCATCCAGCAGCGAATGATGACAACCCCCACTATCCCCACTACTACTCCCCCATCATACTAAGCTAAGGAGCGGTGAAGGATTTCTTGTGTGTAATGGAGGAGAATCTCCAGAGGTGACATGTCTGAGCTCTCCACCACACTGTCTCCTCACAGCTCATCTTACCTGCAGGCTGGAGGAATGGCTGATACCAGAGAGAACAAGAGCCCTGACTACCGACCAGGACCTGCCCAGTATCTGCTGCACTGCCAGAGCTGAAGGACCTGTGGTGATGTCATTGTCATGTGATCATTTTAGGAGGAGGTGAGTCACTGATCACATGATAGTGACATAATCACAGGTCCTTTAGCTCTCACAGTACATTTTACACTGAAGGGACTTCTGACAGAATCTAGCCCCGCCCCCAAATCCTTCTGAGAACTAATGTCTATTCTGATCCCTCTCAGAACATGTAGGACAAGTCCCTCAGCCTCCATATCAGAACATCACCTCATAAAGTGTCCTAGACCTCTCCAGAGTCCACATATTCTAGACTAGACTAGACTAGACCCAGCAGCAGATACTGGGCAGGTCCTGGTCGGTAGTCAGGGCTCTTGTTCTCTCTGGTATCAGCCATTCCTCCAGCCTGCAGGTAAGATGAGCTGTGAGGAGACAGTGTGGTGGAGAGCTCAGACATGTCACCTCTGGAGATTTTTCTAATGCTTTTTCTGACATCCTCACAAATTCTATTATGTGGCGGATGTGAAATGTGTTGTAAAGGGTTAAGTCCGCAGGAAATGTCTGATATCACATTAGAATTGTAGATGCAGTCAGTGGCGGTGTGAAAGGAGCAGATGGGGGACAGTGCAGGGTGAATTAGTTGATCATTCGGTGGCCCCTGCACCCAGGAGTGGAATGAATGGAGCCGGGGCCCGGCCTGAGCTCATCTCTCTCCAGTCTCTTCTCTAGGAGTTCTGGACACAGCTGAGCACAGCCCAGAGGTGGGACCTGCATCTATCAGACATTTATCTCCTGTGGAGCCACCAGAAATCTCCATGTTGGGGCCCCTGGAATCCATGTGGTGGGGGCTCTGAGAAGCGGGGCCCCTCCAGGCTCAGGAAGTGCGGTTCTGGAGGTGACATCTGGTCTTGTCCCCTGGATGATTTCCTCTCCTCTTCTCATAAAGGCGCCTGCACTACTAGAAGCCTCCAGCTCCTCCAGTTCTCTCCTCTTCTCCTGAATGACCACCAAGGATGGACAGGAAGGAGATCAGCAGAAGAATATTAGACCTCACCTTGGAGATCATCTCCCTGCTGAGCGGAGAGGTAAACTTTTCTAGATTTCTCTCCTCTTTATTGTATTCTGTAACAAGTCAGACATCGGGAAGGAGAATCCATCATAGGAAGTGATAGGAAGAGTCCAGGGTCCTGTAGAACGGCCTCCAGACCTTACAAGTGATGGAGAACCTGAAGATCAGCACCCAATATGGTGAGTGATGTGTCATGTGACCAGTGACCAATAGTCGTGTTGTAGGAGCCATGAGAAGGTAAGTAGGCACGTTGTACCCAGGAGGACAGGGCCGGAGGAGAGCACATGGCCCCTGAAGGGTTTATTCCCTAAGTGTCTCTCTCCATCCACAGGAGTACACAATAGTGAAGAAGACATCGGGGGACTGTGTGACTCCCATCATCCATCTCCAGGAGTCAGGAGGGCGGGGCAGGACCCCTCACCCCATCACAGAGCCTCACCCCCTGATACATGAGCAGAAGATCCTAGAACTCACCCACAAGATGATGGAGCTGCTGACTGGAGAGGTGACACTGCTGGGAATGCTGGGAAATTGTCCAGTAACAGCACTGGAGGGGTCTGGGTGATGACGGTGTCATTGTGTTGTCAGGTTCCTATAAGGTGTCAGGATGTCACTGTCTATTTCTCCATGGAGGAGTGGGAGTATATAGAAGGACACAAGGATCTGTACAAGGAGGCCATGATGGAGGAGCCCCAGCCTCTTATATCACAAGGTAAGAGCCGTCATGTACAGTGTATACACGTGTGTGCAGTGACATGTAATGGAGGAGCACCAGCCTCTTATATCACAAGGTAAGAGCCGTCATGTGCAGTGTATACACATGTGTGCAGTGATATGTAATGGAGGAGCACCAGCCTCTTATATCACAAGGTAAGAGCCGTCATGTGCAGTGTATACACGTGTGTGCAGTGACATGTAATGGAGGAGCACCAGCCTCTTATATCACAAGGTAAGAGCCGTCATGTGCAGTGTATACACATGTGTGCAGTGATATGTAATGGAGGAGCACCAGCCTCTTATATCACAAGGTAAGAGCCGTCATGTGCAGTGTATACACGTGTGTGCAGTGACATGTAATGGAGGAGCCCCAGCCTCTTATATCACAAGGTAAGAGCCGTCGTGTGCAGTGTATACACGTGTGTGCAGTGATATGTAATGGAGGAGCACCAGCCTCTTATATCACAAGGTAAGAGCCGTCATGTGCAGTGTATACACGTGTGTGCAGTGACATGTAATGGAGGAGCCCCAGCCTCTTATATCACAAGGTAAGAGCCGTCATGTGCAGTGTATACACGTGTGTGCAGTGACATGTAATGGAGGAGCACCAGCCTCTTATATCACAAGGTAAGAGCCGTCATGTGCAGTGTATACACGTGTGTGCAGTGATATGTAATGGAGGAGCACCAGCCTCTTATATCACAAGGTAAGAGCCGTCATGTGCAGTGTATACATGTGTGTGCAGTGACATGTAATGGAGGAGCACCAGCCTCTTATATCATAAGGTAAGAGCCGTCATGTGCAGTGTATACACGTGTGTACAGTGACATGTAATGGAGGAGCACCAGCCTCTTATATCACAAGGTAAGAGCCGTCATGTGCAGTGTATACGCGTGTGTGCAGTGATATGTAATGGAGGAGCACCAGCCTCTTATATCACAAGGTAAGAGCCGTCATGTGCAGTGTATACGCGTGTGTGCAGTGATATGTAATAGAGGAGCACCAGCCCCTGATATCACAAGGTAAGAGCCGTCATGTGCAGTGTATACGCGTGTGTGCAGTGATATGTAATGGAGGAGCACCAGCCTCTTATATCACAAGGTAAGAGCCGTCATGTGCAGTGTATACACGTGTGTGCAGTGATATGTAATAGAGGAGCACCAGCCCCTGATATCACAAGGTAAGAGCCGTCATGTGCAGTGTATACACGTGTGTGCAGTGATATGTAATAGAGGAGCACCAGCCTCTGATATCACAAGGTAAGAGCCGTCATGTGCAGTGTATACACGTGTGTGCAGTGACATGTAATGGAGGAGCCCCAGCCTCTTATATCACAAGGTAAGAGCCGTCATGTGCAGTGTATACACGTGTGTGCAGTGACATGTAATGGAGGAGCACCAGCCTCTTATATCATAAGGTAAGAGCCGTCATGTGCAGTGTATACACGTGTGTGCAGTGACATGTAATGGAGGAGCACCAGCCTCTTATATCACAAGGTAAGAGCCGTCATGTGCAGTGTATACACATGTGTGCAGTGACATGTAATGGAGGAGCCCAGCCTCTTATATCACAAGGTAAGAGCTGTCATGTGCAGTGTATACACATGTGTGCAGTGACATGTAATGGAGGAGCAGCAGCCTCTTATATCACAAGGTAAGAGCCGTCATGTGCAGTGTATACACGTGTGTGCAGTGACATGTAATGGAGGAGCACCAGCCTCTTATATCACAAGGTAAGAGCCGTCATGTGCAGTGTATACACGTGTGTGCAGTGACATGTAATGGAGGAGCACCAGCCTCTTATATCACAAGGTAAGAGCCGTCATGTGCAGTGTATACACGTGTGTGCAGTGATATGTAATGGAGGAGCACCAGCCTCTTATATCACAAGGTAAGAGCCGTCATGTGCAGTGTATACACGTGTGTGCAGTGACATGTAATGGAGGAGCACCAGCCTCTTATATCAGAAGGTAAGAGCCGTCATGTGCAGTGTATACACGTGTGTGCAGTGACATGTAATGGAGGAGCACCAGCCTCTTATATCACAAGGTAAGAGCCGTCATGTGCAGTGTATACACGTGTGTGCAGTGATATGTAATGGAGGAGCACCAGCCTCTTATATCACAAGGTAAGAGCCGTCATGTGCAGTGTATACACGAGTGTGCAGTGATATGTAATGGAGGAGCCCCAGCCTCTTATATCACAAGGTAAGAGCCGTCATGTGCAGTGTATACACGTGTGTGCAGTGACATGTAATGGAGGAGCACCAGCCTCTTATATCAGAAGGTAAGAGCCGTCATGTGCAGTGTATACACGTGTGTGCAGTGACATGTAATGGAGGAGCACCAGCCTCTTATATCACAAGGTAAGAGCCGTCATGTGCAGTGTATACACGTGTGTGCAGTGATATGTAATGGAGGAGCACCAGCCTCTTATATCACAAGGTAAGAGCCGTCATGTGCAGTGTATACACGAGTGTGCAGTGATATGTAATGGAGGAGCCCCAGCCTCTTATATCACAAGGTAAGAGCCGTCATGTGCAGTGTATACACGTGTGTGCAGTGACATGTAATGGAGGAGCACCAGCCTCTTATATCACAAGGTAAGAGCCGTCATGTGCAGTGTATACACGTGTGTGCAGTGATATGTAATGGAGGAGCACCAGCCTCTTATATCACAAGGTAAGAGCCGTCATGTGCAGTGTATACACGTGTGTGCAGTGACATGTAATGGAGGAGCACCAGCCTCTTATATCACAAGGTAAGAGCCGTCATGTGCAGTGTATACACGTGTGTGCAGTGATATGTAATGGAGGAGCACCAGCCTCTTATATCACAAGGTAAGAGCCGTCATGTGCAGTGTATACACGTGTGTGCAGTGATATGTAATGGTGGAGCACCAGCCTCTTATATCACAGGGTAAGAGCCGTCATGTGCAGTGTATACACGTGTGTGCAGTGACATGTAATGGAGGAGCACCAGCCTCTTATATCACAAGGTAAGAGCCGTCATGTGCAGTGTATACACGTGTGTGCAGTGATATGTAATGGAGGAGCACCAGCCTCTTATATCACAAGGTAAGAGCCGTCATGTGCAGTGTATACACGTGTGTGCAGTGACATGTAATGGAGGAGCACCAGCCTCTTATATCAGAAGGTAAGAGCCGTCATGTGCAGTGTATACACGTGTGTGCAGTGACATGTAATGGAGGAGCACCAGCCTCTTATATCACAAGGTAAGAGCCGTCATGTGCAGTGTATACACGAGTGGTGCAGTGATATGTAATGGAGGAGCCCCAGCCTCTTATATCACAAGGTAAGAGCCGTCATGTGCAGTGTATACACGTGTGTGCAGTGACATGTAATGGAGGAGCACCAGCCTCTTATATCAGAAGGTAAGAGCCGTCATGTGCAGTGTATACACGTGTGTGCAGTGACATGTAATGGAGGAGCACCAGCCTCTTATATCACAAGGTAAGAGCCGTCATGTGCAGTGTATACACGTGTGTGCAGTGACATGTAATGGAGGAGCACCAGCCTCTTATATCACAAGGTAAGAGCCGTCATGTGCAGTGTATACACGTGTGTGCAGTGATATGTAATGGAGGAGCCCCAGCCTCTTATATCACAAGGTAAGAGCCGTCATGTGTGCAGTGTATACACGTGTGTGCAGTGACATGTAATGGAGGAGCACCAGCCTCTTATATCACAAGGTAAGAGCCGTCATGTGCAGTGTATACACGTGTGTGCAGTGATATGTAATGGAGGAGCACCAGCCTCTTATATCACAAGGTAAGAGCCGTCATGTGCAGTGTATACACGTGTGTGCAGTGATATGTAATGGAGGAGCACCAGCCTCTTATATCACAGGGTAAGAGCCGTCATGTGCAGTGTATACACGTATATGACATGTAATGGAGGATGTACACAAGTTAGACTCGTTAAACATCATGTTACGTCCCTATATATTGATGGGCTCCATTCACCTGAAGGATCTCAGGAGGTTTCCTGCTGGGGATGTCTGGGGGCAGATGCCTCGTTTTGATGCAGCAGATGTTTGCTGAGCTCTTCATTACCCCATTTACTAGGAGAGGAGGATCTGTAGTCTGGATGACTGGGTGGCTTTCTTTAATGTGGCCTTCTAGGTCTTCCACCCTGAATCCGTGGTTCATCCGCCCACAGTGGGTCAGTCGCTGAGGTAGTGAGTTACTATTCAGCCAGTTTTGTATCTCTCTTCCGGTGCTCACTCTCCTCCTGTCTCAGATCTTCAGTCACTCAGTGGCGCCTCCTGTGTTTCCCTTGCACCAAGACCTCTGCACCCAACTCATTTAAAGGGGTTGTCAGCTTTTTACTATCGATGAGTTGTCCTCAGGATAGGTCATCAGTATTAGATCATACAAGCGCTGCCTTCTCTGCTCTGTTTTCCTGATCGCCACAACAATTGTAGCGCCAAGCAGTATAATTACAAGTATGGCATCCCCATTCACTTCTATGAGACGGCTCAGTGAATACTACAGAGCCCTCGCCGATCTGATATTGATGACCTATCCTGAGGACATCCCCTTTAACACATTGTCCCGAAATCACACGCAGAACACACCCAGCCACGAGGGGTCACTCTGGCACTCGCTGCACCCTTAACTTTGGATGTGATTGTAAGGGGAAACTCCGCATCCACACTCGCCTGCGTAAAATGGCTACCAAGAATTAAAGAATTAAAAATGTTATTCCATGTACTGCTAGAAATGTACATGATGTAATCTGTAGTGAATGCCATTTTCTTACCAGTGTCTGTATTTTTGACTTATATAATCCTGATGTTTCTCATCTGTGTCATGTGACTAGGAATTAGACCCACCAACTCACACAGCATCTTATGTGTGGACAGGAAGTCTATTTCTCTATGTGTTCCTATGGGAGCCTCACTTTCAGTCTCATAGGAATGAATAGAGAAGTAACTGGCTTCCTGTCCTGGGTCAATTGGAGGTCAGGGAGTTGGTCACATGACAAAGCTACAACAAGAAGAGAGGGGATAACTCACAATTACATTATCTGATAAGAAGATGACAATTCACTACAGATTATATCATGCACCTTTCTAACAGGTCAGAGAATAAAAATTTTTGCGGGAGTTCTTCTTTAAGTGACCCCCCCCCTCCTCCAAACACTCACATCCACATGCAACAGTCCACCATCCATCAGCTGCAGGGCAGTTAGAATGCCACTTTCGGCCGTGTGGCTTCATGACCACTGCTGTCCTGCTCTTTGGGCAAGCGCAGGCATCGCTCCATTCTCCGTGTGTGTACTGGGACTAGTGAACTCCTTCCAGTGTTGTGGAGGGCTCTCAACTGGAGCCTTAGGGTTTGTCTCTCTGCTCCAAATTACAAACTGTATGTTTAACGTGCACGGAAGAACCACGCTGATACCAAGCAAGTATCAAAGCAGAACTCATTTATTACAGGAAGTTAAGCAGGGGGCGTCCCCCCTGAGGCTCTTGGCATTGTTTCATTGGCTAAAATACAAAAACAAGACATCTGCGCAGTGTGCGTTATTTTACTAACTTTGGTATGTAAACTACGTAAACATCTAGGTGCCAGTGCCATATTGTAATGGCTTCACATTAATATTAGAGATGAGCGAATCAAAGCTGACGAAGTGGAATTCGATTTGAATTTCAGGAATTATTCGATTCGCACCGATGTAGAATTTCCTGATGATTCGTGGTGACAAATCTTTTTTTTTACTAAAATGGTGGCTGCCCGTGTTTGGACATGGAGAAAGGAACATGAGGGAGGGAGGGATCACCCACAATGCCATGTGGGAGCCAAACGTGCCCGAGGTAGACCACCCGTTTTGTAGGAGCCTACCGGGCCGAAAAGTAGTGGTGCAGGGGTTCAAGGAGACAGTGGCGGTAGCAGCCAGTCAGTGAGGAATGTTGGAGGTAAATTCGTGTACTTGGTGGTGTGGCAGTTTTACGTTAAGCCACCGGGTGAGGTGAACCTAGCTATTTGTGGAATCTGTGGGCAGAAAGTGAAGCCGGCCCTGTGTCAACATATGCAGCATCACCATAAAGTGGCCTGGGAGAACCGTGGCTCCAGTGTGGTGGCCAACCCTGCAGCAGCCGCAACATCCGCAGCATCAACCAGTGGCGCCTAACAGATTTCAGGCAGTCAAGGCTCCACCACCTCACCCTCAGGGAGCTGTCTGTCCTTCCCATCATCTGATGCTCCTGCTCCTCCTAGTCAGTCATTCCGTCAGCAATCGATCAGCAAAGCCATTGCCAAGAGACAGCAGTATGCATGTACAAATGCAATGGCGCAGAAGCTGAACATGCTCCTGGCCAAGTTACTGGTGCTGCAGTCCCTCCCTTTCCAAGTGGTGGACTCTGAACCTTTCAGAGAACTGATCTTTGCAAAACAGGCAGTACCAGCTCTGCACAAATATGTAGGTGGGCCAGTCCTTGAGCCGGGCGTTGACTGCCAAAGTTCACGGCAGCGCCAGTGTGTGGAGCTCTAATTACGGTCAGGGACAGTATATGTCCTTCAAGGCCCACTAGGTAAATGTGGTTCCTGCACAGCCAAACCAGCAACTTGGCCAGGTGATGCTGCTTCCGCCTCCACATTCTCATGCCGTCGCTCCTGTAACAATGTCTGCCTCCACTGTGTCCTCAGCCTCCACTGTAGGGACAATTCACAGTGCCTTACCAGCATACCACATGTGCAGGGCATGGCGGTGTCACGCGGTTCTACACCTCGTTTGCCTGGGCGAACGGAGTCACGCGGGGAGGAACTGCTCTGCGTCATTCATCAAGAAATCCAATCCTGGCTTTCCCCACGACAACTCTAAATCGGAAAAATGGTGACCGACAACGGGAAGAACATGATGTCTGCGCTGCGTCAAGGAGGGCCGCTCCGTGTTCAGTCTGGTTGTCAAGCAGTTCCTAAAGTCTTCTACCCATCTGCAAGACATCCTAAAAATGGCCAGAAAACTTTGCATGCACTTCAGCGACTCCTACTCTGCCAAGCACACCCTCCTTGAGCTACAGCGGCAGAACGGCCTCCCCCAACATAGGCTGATATTTGACGTTTCCACCTGTGGAATTCCACCCTCCATATGTTGGACCGACTGTACGAACAGAGAAAGGCCATAAACGATTTCTTGATGATTCAAGCGGACAGAGGTACTCCCCTGTGTAACTTCGATGTCAGCCAGTGGCATCTCGTGCGTGACACCTGCCATTTACTTGTGCCCTTTGAGGAGGCCACTTTATTTGTCAGTCGCCAGAACTACGGGATGAACAACGTCATTACACTCATTCATATCCTGGAACAGATGCTGTTAAATCTGGCCGGTCAGGGGACAGGAGATGTGGCGACTACATCTCATGGCCACGTGAGCTCTGTGGGGGCTGAACTGGAGGAGGACATTGGAGCACAAAGAATGCCTAGAGAAATGGGTTGTTTCTCTACTCAGGTGACAGGAGAGGAGGAGCAGCCAGCAGAGCTACAGGACCATGAAGAAGAGGAGGCAGAGGACCCAGACACACCGTGGCAGTATGTAGTGGAGATGGAGGTAGGGAGTCCCTCCGAGTCACTTGCACAAATGGCCCGATGCATGCTCACTTGCTTGCGTAGTGACAACTGTATTGTCACCATTCTGCAGAGGGATGACTACTGGCTCTCCACCCTATTAGACCTGGAGGATGACCTGAAACAGCAGGTGGTGGCATACTTAGACATCACCCTGCCACCCGCCATTGAAGATCCGTTGGACTACTGAGTAGTGTGGCATCAGAGCGGGTGTTTAGTGCGGTGGGGGCCATAGTTACCCCAAGGAGAACTCGCCTGTCCACCCAAAATGTGGAGAGACTGACCTTTGTCAAGATGAATCAGGCGTGGATCAGCCAGGATTTCCAACCACCAACGCCTGATTTGTCAGATTAGATCATTCATAATGTTTTTTGACAGTTTCTTGTGGCTACCTGCCTCACCAAATATTCTGATTCTGCCAACCACCTGATGCCACACAATTAATGCAAAGTGCTCCTTCTTACACCCACCATCGTCAGCGGGTAGTGTAGTGTTATTGTCACCCACTTTCCCACACTGTCATCGTGCCACTCTGTAGTCTGCTGATGCTGCTACTGCCTCCATAATGTCGTCGTTCCACTCTGTGGCCTTCTGATGCAGCTGCTACGGCCTCCATAATGTCGTCATTCCACTCTGTAGTCTGCCGATGCTGCTACTACTACTGCCTCCATAATGTCGTCGTTCCACTCTGTGGCCTTCTAATGCAGCTGCTGCTACTACCTCCATAATGTCGTTGTTCCACTCTGTAGTCTGCCGATGATGCTGCTGATACTACCTATGCCTCCATAATGTCGTCGTTCCACTCTGTGGCCTTCTAATGCAGCTGCTGCTACTACCTCCATAATGTCGTTGTTCCACTCTGTAGTCTGCCAATGATGCTGCTTTTGCTGCTACAACTTGCACACTCTGTCATTGTGCCACTCTGTGACCTCAAAATTCTACTGACTGACATTTTTAATCTTGTCGTTGGGCCACTCTGTGCCTCATAATTCTGCTGCTACAGCTGCTGCCACTTGCCCACTCTGTCATTTTGCCACTGTGTGACCTCGTAATTCTGCTACTACGGCTGCTGCCACTTCCACACACTGTCATTGTGCCACTCTGTGGCCTCATAATGCTACTGCCACTGCCTCCTCTACACTGTCATTGTGCCACTCTGTCAGACCTTCTACAGTCACAGGCAGGTCAAAGTTGACAACGGTTGCCACTTGTTCTACGGCAATTCCTCTGGCACAGACATTAGTGGTGATGAGAACTTTTCCCTTCCCATCTCTGTCATCGTCCCACTCTGGCCTCATAATTCTACTACTGCTGCTGCCACTTCCACACTGTCATTGTGCCACTCTGTGGCCTCATAATTCTACTGCTGCTGCCACTTGCACACTTTGTCATTGTGCCACTCTGTGGCCTCCTGATGATGCTACATCTGCTGCCACCTCTACACTGCCGTTGTGCCACTCTGTGGTCTCGGGGTACTACCTGTCCTTGGGGCGCGAGTGCCTTAATAGGCGTGAGGAGACTTATAGGCCATTCATGCTTTTCTGGAATTCTGGGAGGAAAAGGGATGAAAATGAGCTCTTAACAAGCCCTTCATCTTATGCCACCAGATGAAAGGCAGCTATCCGATAAATCAATTTTCAGCTTTTTAAATAAGCCTTGAGACATGACTTGGATATTAAATGAGCTAGCACCTCATCTGCAGACAGCTTTTTCAGGGTAATTGCCCCTCTTCAGAGCAGAGACTACTGGCTTAACTGGGTGAGAGGCCGGTCAGGGTTTTGGGGGTACTATCTCTCCTTGGGGAGAGAGCCCCTTAATCGGTGTGAGGAGATTCTGTGGTCTCCTGATGCTAATGCTGCTGCCACTGTTCCACACTGTTGTCGTGACCCTCTATGCTGCTCCTGATGCTACTGCCGCCTCCACACTGTCATTGTACCACTCTGTCATCTCCTGATGCTACAGCTGCTGCCACTGCCACTTGTACAATGTCGTTGTACCACTCTGTGGTCTCCTGATGCTACAGATGCCTCCACTCTGTTGGGGGGCTCTGCTTGTATAAGCGTGTAATAGAACAGGTCCTGTAGAAATCTATGTGGAATCAGTTAATTGGTATAAAAGGAGGGCACTCTTTGGCGCTCTAGTAGGATCTTGGGCCTCTGCACGGTTCTTTATAGCTGGCGCTAACATTGACCTGTAAAGCTGAGTTCACACTTGAGTTATTTTGTCAGTTTTGGCCCCATAACTGCCTAAATACGTAAAGTGTGCAGCGATTCTAAGAGCGACGCCGGTTATCTGCGTGTCATACTGGCTCACAGTATTGTTTCACTACCACAGTAGACTCCCTATGCATGTTACTGCAAGGCACAGTGTTCTACACCTCTATACAGGCTCTCTACAGCCCGGAAGTAGCCATTTTTTAACGAAATTCGCCACAAATTTATTCAAATCGTTTCGGAAAATTCAGCGAACCAACCGAATCGAATTTTTGAAAAATTTGCTCATCTCTAATTAATATCATGACATCCTCAACACCAGTACTACGAGAGTTAATCTTTTCCTCCTGCCCCTGTCCAGGTGATGGTTGCCGATCAACCTCCCTATTTATCTGGGCTGTGGATCCACCTCCTCACCTGAACTTTTGAGGTTTTCTACTAGTTAGTACCCAGTGAAGGTGATATCTTCTGAATTCCTGTGTACCGAACCTTGGTGTTTCACAATGGTGTCTCTGACCTCTGCTGGTCAGCAGTCAGATATACCAGGAGGTACGTCAGGAGGAAGCTGCCTGTTTGGTTCCTTGCGGCAAAGTCAAGATCCCTGTATAAGGGTTAAAGGATGAATACCTGGGAACTGCCAGAACAATGCCCTTAGATTTTGTCCTAAGCCAAACTGGTTAGTTAGCCCAGTGGGTCCGCACCCACTGACCGCAACAGCCTCACAGGACCATGCTCAATGAGGACAGTGTAAACTTGACCTGACCTATAGCTAGGCATACCTCCACATTCTGACCCTGGTTATCAGTTCATGATACATTTTTAAGGTGTTCAGGCCCAGCACCTTAGCCCTCCCGAGTCATAATGGTAATCGTATATGCAAGTCACCAGCTCTATGACAATTTTAGATTGTGCCATACTTTTGATATCTAATTTGAATATTAGAATCTTAGGTACCCCAAGGCCGAAACTTCTGGGACTTATGACCAGGGAAGCATCTTAGTTTCTTGATTCTTAATTTTGGTGGATTGTTCCAAACATGAGTTATGGCTGTGAGTTTTCAAATATTAAGGGGGTTTTCTGAGTTTTTTTAACTGATGACCTATCCTCCTACATCTATGACGTTCCACACCGCGTGGAGCCAAAACATCCCCTTTTATAAACTCCTTCCAGGAATAGTGTAGGGTCAGTTATCAAGTGTTGTCACGTTCCAAATGGTGCGACTCCTTCCCCTGCACAACCGCCACCAGTGCCCTACACAGTAAAGGAACATTATGGAGTACAGAAGATAACATAAGACAGATCCTTACTCTAACCCATTTCCCTCTTCAACTTCAATATCTAACCATTTGCTGGAAAATAAAAATATATATACTTGTATATACCCCCCACCCCAACAGACATTGTCACCAGATACTCAATGTTCACTTTCCTTCTAATGAATCTTCCTACAGAGAAGGATGGGGGTTTGTGTGATCTCACAGGTTCCTGTCCAGCAGGACGGCAGTCTCTCTCATGGAGCTGTCATGGGCTTACAGAAAATAAATCAGATATTTTTCTTTTTGGCCCACTCACTATAACAGCTCCTTAGGAGAAAGAAATTGTCTTCCCAGACAAAGAAGACTTGGAGGGGGATATAGATGTAGAGCTTTCTCCAACACTTCGGAGCCTGGTGGAGAGGAGACTGGGAGTAGTTGTTTTATTTCCATCATTTAAATATACAAATTTACCTCATATAAGCAGAGTGATGATGTCCTGACACCTTTTTGGTTGGTAGGGCATTCATAGACCAGAAGTTACTTCAGTCTTGTGGTCTGCTAGGTGCTGGGACCTTGATAACTAAACCTAGAAGTGAAGGAGCTGAGAGAAGTGTCTGATCTATAGACAGATCTACAGGAGGCCATGTAGTCATCACTGTGTGCTTGTGTCTCCACAGATGGATCCAGGAGGAGAAATCCACCAGAGAGATGTTCCCGTCCTCTGTATTCCCAGGACTGTCCAGAGGAGAAGGTCCCAGAGAACCCTCAGGTAGATGGAGCTGAGCCCTATACACATCTATATAGGGGGTCATAGATTGTGGGGGTCTCTTATGTGGATCTGTTAGATTTCCCACCTGTCTGCTGTATTGTACTGAATTGTTACAGATGACAAATCAGGGAGAAGATCTGATTATTATTAAAGTGGAGGATGAAGAAGAGAGGATGATGGGCGATCCCCTGTGTAAGTGTGAGGTGGAGGAGGACATTCCAGGAGATGTCACCACAGGTATGGAATCAGGAATGGAGAAAGTGACATCAGATTCTGTCCTTGGTGCCTTCAGGGCAGAAGGAGACCGCTTTTAGTTTCCCAAACAATTCTGCGATTTTTTTTTTGTGACACGTTGTTCTTCATGTTAGTGGAAACTTTGGTCAATATATTTTGTTTTTATTTATTTTAAAAAATCCCAAATTAAATGAAAATGTAACAAAATTTGCAATTTTCCAAAATTTTTCTGCTTTTAAGATGCCTTTTTGACTGCTTTGACAAAATAGTTAATAAATACTTAATATTTACCATATCTCCACTTTATGTTGGGACATATGGTACATAATACAGTTTGAGAGGTTAAAAGGCTTATATGTTTAGCAACAATTTTACCCAAATCAGATCTTCATCAGACCTCAGATCAGACCCTCATCCGACCCCCGTTCTTCATCAGACCCCAAAATCAGACTCCCAAGCTCCATTAGAATCAGATCAGACCGCCCCAGCCCCCATCAGCCTGAGATCGGACCCCCATCAGACCTCAGATCAAAAATAAACATACTTCACTTGCTCGGGACATTGCTGCAGATCCACACACACCACCCCGTCGCTTATTCCAGGTGCCTCTGTGCAGTTTCCCTGCTGCTGTCTCATTCATGTTCAGTGCATGCTTCAGTAAAATAAAGCAGCAGATGAAATTGGAAGCCTTGATTGAAAATGCTGCTGTAAAAAGGGGTACCCTTCACTGCAGAGGCAAGGGAGGCTGCAGCATGTGTAAAATTTCAGCACGGAAGGAGGAACACTAAGGAGAGCTTGTCGGTTATTCTGTATGTGGGTAATATGGCATGTTTTTTTTCTAGTGAATCCACCAGCTTCATCAGGTCTAAGAGATCTATTTAATAACAAATGCAGTTTGGGTTAAGGGATGTGGTGATGGATCAAAATACATAAGATTGTGTGCATGAACCCTTATAAGACTCTGTAGTTTGGAAACCAATTAGAAATTCTAATTTTTATCTTCACAGAAAATCCCAGTAAAGATTGTAATGGAAATGTTATATTGTTACTAAATTATGAAGCAGAAGATGGAGAGATCATGCTGCACTCTTCAAGAGAAAGCCTCATTACCCTTAATGTACCTCCTGGACTATCAAATAATATCCCTGATCATGATGAACCTTCTCCTGACCAGAATTCTGAGGAAAACATCATGTTATCACTAACTTATAAAGCAGAAGATGAAGATATCATGCCGCGCTCTTCCAGAGAAAACCTCATTACACTTAATGTACATCCAGGACTTGACAGTACAGATCTGTCATATAATCCCTCTAATCATGAGGAACCTTCTCATGACCAATCACAGATTGTTACCACAAGTACAGGTCAGAAAGGAGGTAAAAGGTACCAGTTTGGTAAAAAATTGAGGAAGACATCAAACTTTTCTACACACGGAAGAATTCACACAAGGGAGAGGCGATACTGCTGTTCAGAATGTGGGAAGTGCTTCACAAAGAAATCACATCTTGATACACATGAGAGAATTCACACAGGAGAGAAACCATATTCCTGTTCAGAATGTGGGAAATGTTTTACAGATAAATCACATCTTGTTAGACATGAGAGAAGTCACACAGGAGAGAAGCCATATTCCTGTTCAGAATGCTTTAAGTGCTACTCGGTGAGTTCAAGCCTTGTTAGACATCAGAGAGTTCATACAGGAGAGAAGCCATTTGCATGTTTAGAATGTTTGAAGTGCTTCTCGTTTAAATCAAGTCTTGTTAGACATAAGCGAAGTCACACAGGAGACAAGCGTTATTCGTGTTCAGAATGTGGGAAATTGTTTATAGAGAAAGCACAACTTGTGAGACATGAGAGAATTCACACAGGAGAGAAGCCGTATTCATGTTCAGAATGTGGGAAATGTTTTACAAATAAATTAAGTCTTGTTACGCATGAGAGAGGTCACACGGGAGAGAAACCATTTTCATGTTCAGAATGCGGGAAATGTTTTACAGATAAATCACATCTAGTTACACATTGGAGAACTCACACAGGAGCGAAGCCGTATTCGTGTTCAGAATGTGGGAAGTGTTTTACAACAAGATCACAACTTGTTAGACATCAGAGAACTCACACAGGAGAGAAACCATATTCATGTTCAGAATGTGAGAAATGTTTTAATACTGAAGCCAAACTTAAGCGTCATCGGAGACGTCACACAGG
This sequence comes from Rhinella marina, assembly GCA_900303285.1. Classification (NCBI taxonomy): domain Eukaryota; kingdom Metazoa; phylum Chordata; class Amphibia; order Anura; family Bufonidae; genus Rhinella; species Rhinella marina. Next base: position 81,313 of record ONZH01010814.1, on the reverse strand, counting down.
AGAGAAGCCATTTTGATTTTTATGTTGAAAGTGTTCTGTAAGAAAAAAAATTCTAAAACTCATCAGATGAAACCATTTTTTTTTTTTTTTTTGGAATATAGGAAATGCTATAATATTTGTCACGTTATTCATAGGCCAGTAAATAACTGGGGCTACATGGCAACATGTATCATGAGACAGAAAGTCTTACAATTGTTTTGCAACTTGCTGTTGTGCAGCTATTTTAAAGCTACGATTTCAGTTTTAAAAAGTCCGGTTGTAGTTGCACGTGACTTGAATTGTGTTCTACAGTAACCAAAGTCACCACTTGGGACCAAGAATCCAAGTATTGGATTTTTTTGTTATTGACATGTAGCCTCATATTTTGACCACATTGACCATTAGATGCAGTGTCACAATGCGACATTGTGATTTTGATATCACATAACATGTCACCATGTAGCTACAGCCTAAAAGCCAATAAGAATATTTATTTTTTGGGTGGAGTTATCCTGGATCTGCCAAAAGACCACATAATATTTCTATGAGGTCCATGGATGAAAAGTATTGTGGATATAAGGAAGAGAAGAAGAGCCTTGTTTACCTCCAGAGCAGAGAAGATGAATTGTCCCCATGAACCTTGCTTCTTATCACTGTATTCACACCTCCACCCACACTGCGGGACAAGTAACGACGCTCCATGTAATAATGTATGTAGATATATAGACATGTTAATATTTCATTGAAACAGTATTTACAGATAAAATAAACTCTTCTATTTGCTCCACGACATCGTCACCATTGTCACTGACAGACATTGTCTTCTTGGCTCATATTCTACTTCCTCCTCGCGCTGTGACCTTCATTGCTCCTACAGACTAACCCTCCTGTGCGGAGACAGTGATATTGGTGGCATGATGACTATATCACTGATTTATCTGACCGGGTGATCTGTGATAATTAACCCCATATGTACATTCCTGCGATTTAATGGTAAACCTATCTAGATACTGGAGCTGAGTGATATATGAGTGGTATATCGGCTTGTGATGTTGCATCTGTTAATTAAAGAAAAACTCCTGCAAAAAAATGTATTCCATGCCCTGCTAGAAATGCACATGATGTAATCTGTAGTTAATATCATTTTCTTGACAGACAACATCTATCCTATTTGTGAGTTATATCTCCCTGATGCTTCTCATCTGTGTCATGTGACCAGCAATCAGACTCACCAGATAACACAGCATCTTATGTGTGGACAGGAAGTCTATTTCTCTATGTATTCCTATGGGAGCCTCACTTTCAGTCTCATAGGAATGAATAGAGCAGTAACTGGCTTCCTGTCCTGGGTCAGTTGGAGGTCAGGGAGTTGGTCACATGACCCAGCTACAATTAGAAGAGAGGGGATAACTCAGAATTACAGCCTCTGATAAGAAGATAACATTCACTACAGATTATATCATGCACCTTTCTAACAGGTCAGAGAATAAAAATTTTCCAGGAGTTCTTCTTTAATGCCTGAATAATGGGAACATGAAGACAGTGACCAAGTGATGCTCCTATATGTGTTTCATATTTCTCCTCCCTCCTGCTTTATTACCTGCAGAGCATGAATGGAGGCATACTGGTGAATTATTAGTATTTGCTACACTCACTGACAAAAAAAATAACTTATCAAGAAGGAGTTGTTGGGATTGAAGGAAACTTTCTATGTGTGAATGTAATGATATATGTAAATGATTACAAGGATAAGTTATTGGGGGAAACTGTATAATTGAAATGAGGCTCTGGTTAGATGGCCTCTAGCCTGGATACACTATTAGATATGGTCTCTAGCCTCCATACAAGATTAGATACAGCCTCTAGCCTGGATACAAGATGAGATACGGCCTCTAGCCTGGATACAAAATGAAATATGTCCTCTAGCCTGGAAACATGATGAGATACAGGCTTTAGCCCAGATACACTATGAGATACGGTCTCTAGCCTCCATACAAGATGAGATACAGCCTCTACACTGGATACAAGATAAGATACGGCCTCTACCCTGGATACTAGATGAAATACATCCTCTAGTCTGGATACAAGATGAGATACGACCTCTAGCCTGAATACAAGATGAAATACCTCCTCTAGTCTGGATTATTATGAGATACAGTCTCTAGCCTCCATACAAGATGAGATATGGCCTCTACCTTAGATACAAGATGAAATACATCTCCTAACCTGCATGCAAGATGACATACGGCCTCTAACCTGGATGCAAGATGAGATATGGCCTCTAGTCTGGATGCAAGATGAGATACTGTCTCTACGCTGGATACAAGATGAGATACGGCCTGTAGCCTGGATACAAGATTACATACTGTTGGGTAGGAGTCATAGAGGTTCTGGTGTTCTGTAGCACATTTGCCCATAGATGTTACAGCTGGGCCTGTACATCCTGCACACTCGTAGGCTGGTGAAGCTAACATCCCAGTTGATCCTATAAATTCTTAATTGGCAACAATTCTGAAGACTGGGCAGCACAGGAAGTGATGCCATCTGACACCCACATTCCTAGGAAACCCTTGGGTGTGGCCTTGCATTATCCTGCTGAAAAATGCCAATTGGAAGTCCTGCAACACGTGGTCACAGGCTGTCCAACACATATCACTGAGCTGTTAGTATCCATTGTATCACAACTAGGGGTGATCGAGTGTTGTATGTCATGGCTCCCTAGATCATTACAACAGCAGCTGGGGAAGTGTGTCGCTCGGCAGCAAATGCAAAATTGACGCACTCACAAGGCCCCCACACTCTAATCAATCCTTTGCAGGATCCTAAACAGAACCTGGATTTGTGGCTGAAGACAGTCCGTAGGAGTCCACTTGTCTCGTTCATGACAGCACTTCAAACAAAGGCGATGGTGGCTAGCGGTGAATGGCAGGAAACCTAATGGGTGCCGTGACACCAAATTTTCTTCTGCTAAGATTCTGGAAATGTGTGGGCAAACACAAGGGTGTGTATTGAAGGTGAGGCAATTTGTCAAAATAACCATCCTGTTTCTCTCAGTCCAATGATGCTGTGTGTCTCAAAGTTTGTCAACTAGGCAAAATGTCTTCAAGCCCATCATAAAACCATGTCTAGCAGTCAACAATCTCTCATCAAGAGGTACCCTACCCAAAAGTAGCCTCTGAGAGCCTTTTTATAGGGCATTAATGGAAGCATTTACGCTCTCTTGTGTCAAGTGTCTATTCAGACCATTCCTATAATCAGGACATAACTGCATGCTGAGTTTTGCATCAATCTGACATTTCTATCTGTGTATGTTAATTTTTTTGTGTCAATGAGTGTTTTTCCCAAATAAGTATGGGCCAGTAGGTCGCTCTCACATTTGGCCTCTGCTTGCTGAATATCACATATACTTAATTAATTTTTTTTTAAGTCATTTTTTGATTTTTTTTTCCCCCAATAAAACTATAGCAAAAATAATATCATATGTAATTACACAAGAGCAACAAAGTTATACAGCTGTATATACAGTAAAGCCAAAAATATATATATATATATATCTCTGGGTGATTCACAGGTTTCATTTGAGGTTGTATGTATTATGTATATGAATTTATATATTTTCTTAATGTCTTATATTTTACATCTTACAGCTCGAGGTATTCTTATTTCAGATATGTATTACATATCCACGGGCTGAGAGAGGTGCCCTGGTTAACCGATATAGTGAAGCTGACTGTACTCCACTGTTTCATTAACTTCCATTCATTTCTATGAGCATTCCAGAAACAGTGGGACCGGGAGTTTTTTTTTTTGACCCAACCAGAATTTGCAGCTTGGATATGGGGGTCAGTGGGACAAGGTCAGAGAACCCCCATTCTGGATACAGGTGCAGATCCCAGATGTGGGATCCATGCATGTCTAAAATGAGAATAAAACTACTTTGCTGTATAATTATGACGATAATGTTATATAACATTGCCCAGGAGGGTAATTATTTGTGACTATCTGACTTGCTCCATGTTCTCCCATCTGAAGCTTTGTTCAAGGAATAATTCAGATTAAGGACACTCAAAGTTTCTCGAGGTTCTCTGTAACAAACCATTGAGTGTATTGGTGTATTTTCATAAAAATGAAGGGGTTTCATTTATCAAGTAATTTTAGTTTGTTTCTTTTTTGTTTTTCCAGGTATGTGCTCTCTAAACCCTACAATTTAGCTGTAGCTGTACTATTAAATTTTGGCCTCCATGTCTGTCAGTGTGGTTCAAATTGATTCCTTTATGAAGCATCGAAGAGAAAGAAAAACATAGATACAACGGGGGTCATTTACCAAATAATACACGCCAGTTTTCTGGAGTATATCTGTCGCAGATTATGGCGTAGAGGTTATTTGCACCGCAATCTGTACACTTTCAATGGGTGCATCCCACTTGGCTTCAAGGTTCCAGATCCTTTGGCAGTGACCATGGATCCAAGTGTCTTTGTGTTACAGTTTGGCGAAGGTGGCCATAGTCATCTGTATTTGGGCTGACTCACTATATCTTGGCTCTAAGCTCTTCCGCATCTCTTAACCACCACGCAGTCTCCATTTGAATTTGATGCTCATGCAGTTCCTGGACATACTGGGACAGTGAGCCATGAGTAGCTTGCAGCTGGTAGCTGAGTTTCCTCCATACACTTCGGAATTTTCAATCTCAGGGTACCATTTAAGCATTCCACCCTGCCACTACTTTAGGGGTGGTAGGGCACATGGAAAGCTTATTCTGTCCCTAGGGTTGCTGTGGTCTCCTTCATAAGTTCATCAGTAAAATGGGTGCCCCTATTACTTCTTATGGCCTCTGGCAACTCATATCTGCAGACCACTTTACTTATTAGTTTGTTGGCCATCGTCTTGTTTGCTTTGGTCACAGGCCAGGCTTCGGCCCATCTGAAAAACAAATCTACACAGACCAATACATATTTGTAAGTAACCAGCTTAGGTATCTGACTGTAGTCCACCTGCAATCTCTGAAACAGGTAATCTGGTTTTGGGGTAGATCTCTTTGGAACTCGGAGTTGTGAACCATGGCATGAGCCAGGATAGCCATCATGGAATACAAACAGGATAGGCAGACCTTAGTTCGTACCGGCTATAGATCTCTTTCTCCTTGTGTAGCACCTTCCACCATCCACACCTTTTTCTCTTGAAGGAATGTCTGGTTCCGGAAAGTTTGTAACAATTCTAAGTCAACTGTGGCCAGAGCTGACGGGGCATCTACCATCAAGGGTAGTAATGCTGCCTCTTTCGTTGATCTGCCAGGCCATTCCCCATAGCCACAAGGGTTTGCTCTTTGGTATGTACTGATATCAATATGGCTGCTCGTTTAGGTAATCACAATGAGTCTAATAGCTGTCATACATCTTTGGCATTCATTTTTGGGTTACCTGCAGAAATCAAGTTGCCGCTCCACCAAATGTCTCAGAAATCATGTGCTACACCAAATGCATACCTCAAGTCAGCATAGATGTTCACCTCCACGTCCTTTTCTCAGATTACATGCCGCAGTGGGTGCCTTCAACTCCACCTCCTGCGCTGAGCAACTTGAAGGGAGTGGTTTTTGTATCACTGCCTTACCATTTTAGACTACAGCATACCTGGTATCGAATTTCCCTTGGTTTGCATTCCACTATCTAGGACTGTGAACAAAAATACTCAGGAAAATAATTAGTGAGATGTACAAAGGTGATAGTTTGCTAACCCTTTGGTTTCCTTGTCCTTCAATACCTGACAATCATTTTCATGTGACATAACAAACTGGTCCTTTTCATCATTGGCCAGTTGAAAGGGTGAGGGTGGTGTCTCAATGCCCCCTATTTTTTTTATCAATGACTTTTACTATCTCTCCCCTTTCTGAACCCATGAGCAGTTGCATAGCTGGGTTCAGAACATTACAACATTTTATAACACAATTGAGGGTTTGTAATAAGCGCAACCTCATATTTGCTGACTTGGTGGAAAAGTGCCTGGTCTGGGCTTGCTTTAAGGTTATAGATACTCAGTTTAGCAATGTGAGAAGGCATCCAAGGACTATGTCCTCTATCTTCTTGGTGAGTTCAGCTACAGCTGCAACTGCTCATACATTGAAGGCGATAGGCGATAACATGATCCAGAGAGGCAGAGTAGTATTCCCCGTGTTCTCATGCTAAGGGCGGGAACAGTGTAAGCTTCAAGGTGTAAAAGCATCTGTTGCCTCTAAAGTGATGTGGAAGGGATTCACTTGAGGTATGCAAACAAAGGGGCCATTGTACCAGAGGTATTACGTATCCAGTAACGACAATACTGTAGAAGGCCTAAAAAGGCATGTCATGACTTTAGCAATAGCACTTTGGCTATGGCATCAAGTACACTAGGTCTCAAAGGTTTAATGCCCAGAGACAAACAGTGCCCTAAAATGTTGTTTGATCAGACCCCCCCCAGCCACAGATCAGACATTTAAAAAAAAATAAACTCACCTATCCCGCTGCATGTGGCACTGACACTCGCCACTCCCTTTTTCTGGTCAGTGTTGTACTATGAATGGATGTTGGTTGGGAAGAAGACCAAGGAGAGGGTAGTACAGCTAGTGGAGCACTAGATCAATTGCTCCCCGCACCTCCTGCATACCGATGACCGCTTCTATAATGGGTCATTAGCGGTCACTCGCAGTACCATAAATACACATGCACACATATGGACACATATATACATATATATAGGCACATTGAGAGATATCTAGGGGCCCCTACTCTCAGGATGTACACAAGGTGTCACATGATGTATCATCCTCCTCTGACACGTTGGGTGAAGATAGTCCTGTGTTTAAGTCTGGGGACGAACCCATTCAGTTAGGGAGAGCTACTCTTGGATCCGCTTTTAAACGTACTGGTCGTTAGAAGGGAGTGTGTTTTTTCTGCGGTCAGGAGGGACATTTTAACAGAGTATGTCCATATGTTCAGCGTCAAAAAAGAAAAAAAGGGGGACATGTAATTCCCATCTGACTCCTGGAGGGAGAGGAGAGTCAGAAAATGTGTATTTGTCTTTGACTGGTAGTACCCGATTTCTCCTGACTGCTGAGGTAAAAAACTGTGGGGATTGAGGTGTTTATCGACAGTGGGGCAGGGGTGAACCTGATTGATGCTCAGTTCATCCGTACGGGTTGTCACTGAGTGCAATAGAGAAAAATATTTCCATTTTTGCTATTGATTCTGCACCCCTAGCTCAGATGTGTTTATCGCAAGTGGTACATGATATCAGATTAAGAGTGTGTGACTTTCTTCAGGAATTGATCTCGTGTTTTGTGTTGGAGGGTCTTCCTACTTCGGTGGTCATTGCCGACATATTTTCTGAGAGTGGACGCTGGGATTTACCTCCTCATAGGGAATATGATTGTCCTATCAACCTTATTTCCGGAGCCAAGTTGCACAAATGTAAGTTGTATAACCTTTCTGGATCTGGAAGACTGGCCATGAGAGAGTATATTGCCGAGAGTTTGGTCAAATGACACAAGCTCTTCCAAATTTCCAGTGGCAGCAGTTTTTTTTGTTTTTTTTTGTAAAGAGGTCTTCAGCCATATTTGGATTTTCGTGAACTTAATCGGATTACTATCCGTGATCCTTATCCCCTTCCTTTGATTCCTATTTGTTTAATCAGATTGTTGGTGACAAGTAGAGATAAGCGAATCGACCAAAATTCGCTTTGGCGAATAATCAACGAATTTCTGACAAGATTTATTCTTAATACGAATTTATTTGGTCGAATTTGCGTTAGAAAATAATCATTGCTTTGCGAACATTCCTACACAAATTACGAACATACAGTCAGTTTTGTTAAAAGTACGCAATACGTAAGCATTAGCGTACAAAGTGCGTACGAATCCTTAGCGTACTATTGACTTGCGATTGCATCATACGCACGAGGCTAGGCTGCGGCGTACAGTCTTTAGAGGCAGTCCATATAAGGTAGAAAAGTAAGGTGCTAGCTATCCGGCTAAGTGCATAATTTACTAAAAAAACACCGTACAATAAGTGCATCATAGGACACATTGCAGTACTTGAAAAAGAATACACACAATGGGCTAAAGCTGCTGAACCTGTAAAAACATTATTGCTAAAATACAGCAAATACAATTATGCAAACATTTTAGTGCAATTTCACATTTGCAAGCATAAAAGGCTCAGATATACGTTTGAGTCTCTCCTCGTGGCTCCTTGGCATGATAAAACACTGGAACACAGTCCAAAATTCAATTGTAATCCATGTGAGGTAATTTTGTAATCCAGAGAAATAAAATCACCCCCTTCATCAGGACTATATACTGTATATAGTCCTGACGAAGGGGGTGATCTAGCCCCAGAAACGCGTTGACTATTAATAAAGGAATTTGAAGTCTTAACCACGGCCAAGTTTTAATGCTGAACCAAGGCAGTGCCTATAGAGGATCCTATATTGCTTTTATTTCTCTGTACTGAACTGGACCCTACCACAGCGGCGCGGACCGGAGGACCTCGGCTGCAGCCTGGTAAATCGTGCAGCACACTGGTTTGCCCGAAAAACCAGAGATACGCTTCAGAGGAGTTGTGACCTTTTCACAACAGTATCCGGTAAGCGCATTTGCTTTCTTTTATCTTAAACCAGTTAAAAAGGTAACTCACAAGTGGCGCCCCTCCTCTGTTTTTATTCTTTTACAATTTTGTAATCCAAACAGGTAACGTGTAATCCACATGGATAATATAAAATAGCAGCAAATAGAGAACCCTCTTTGCAAAGGGGGCTCCCAAATAACCTGAGAAGGGGGGGAGGAAAATAGGCGCACTTAGGCACAACTGGGAATTTTCTGCAGAATGGGGGGGGGGACGACCTGACAAGCCATGTCCATCTGGGTGAGAGTCAAACAGGGGGCAATACAAACTAAACAAAACAAGTGCCAAATAGCTCTCACCGTCTGGTGCAGTCCATGGTGTGGCTCCCATAGGTCCTCCTGAGGTGTCCTTCAGCCAGTAGGGTTCAGATGAGGGACCTGAAGTCCTCCTCGCTTGAGCTACTGCTGAATGACATCAGAGGACGGTCCTGCCTCCTTTGGGCCAAGCTTGCTGCCGTGGTGATACTCCACTGCCCTCTTCTTCCAGAAGTTGGACTTGACTGGGTCCGGGTGGTGGTCACGCTGGTGAGCGCTGCAGACACTTGCGCTTTTACTTTTCCGGATTCTCCTGCCAGGACAGCAGGGGTAAGGACTTGGTTGCAGCGGTTGAGGTAAGGTTTCACCCAGGGAAGAAGCCCCAGCTCCCCTGGCTGCTGCTGGCTTCATCTTCCAGGGTAGTTGGTAATGGTGGATCACCGTGGACTGGAACGTAAACGTTAAAGTCGTCAGCTGACCCAGCTAAAAGGACTGTGATGGTAGTGGCACTGGCAGTTCAGGTATCAGAGGCTCCGGCTTCTCCCTGAAGCGGAGGGTGCCATGTGGTGACTCCTAAAGGCAGTGCACCAGTACTTCGCCTGGTGGTTCCTCCGGCCAAACTTCAGGTTACGTTACGCCGGTAGCAAAGGGGCCTTTCAGGTATGCCACGGGGGTGTATTCCACCTGAGGCTCTGACCGGGTTGGGCAGGTACGGCCGTTTCACTGACCTGCGGCACACAAAGTACTCCTTGCCGTCCTCGTCATCCACCAGGAAGCCAGAGCCTTGCTCCACAGAAAACCACAGGATGGTTCCTTTTCGCCACTCCACTGTAGGGTCTTCTGCCTTTGGATGGTCCAGTACCTGTATGACCCAGTCCTCCACTGCATTCTTGTAGTCCCATAGGGTCTGGCCGTGGGCCATCACCAATGCTGGTACAATTGAGTTCTGCCGAACGGAAGGTGTTGTTCTACTCCTGGGCGGCGAAGTGGACACTCCAGCTGCCTCCGCCGCAACAGCTGGCAAGGCGAATATGGAGTTGTGCCGCTATGATCTCTGGAGCGGGCGGTGGTTCGGGGTACTCATCCCCAAAGACCATCTCTCCCCACTTGGGTCGCAGTTCTTTCACCATGCTGTTTGATGTGGTCTGACTCTGGATCTTGTTCAGCGCTGGCTTGAACTGGAGTGGAGGACGGAGTAATGAGGGAGGAGTCTTCACTCCCTATACATGCAAATAGTTAGTTCCCGGTGGGCCAGGCTGGTTTTTCCTGCTTCTGAGGGGGCATATCTTCACTTTCCCGCTAAGGGAGGGGGGCAAGAAGAATGCATACATTGCATACGTAGTGTATGTAGCGTTCAAGATTTACATTTACGAATAATAATACGAAGCGAATCTGACAAAATCCGGATTCGCTTCGGAGTAGGAAAAATGGAGGAATCAATACGAATCTACGAAGAGGCGAATAGATTCGCTCATCTCTAGTGCCAAGGTGTTCTCCAAGTTGGACTTAAGTGGGGCATATAATCTGGTTAGGATCAAGGAAGGGGATGAATGGAAGACGGCTGTTAATACTCCTGAGGGTCATTTTGAGAACCTGGTCATGCCTTTTGGGTTGACCAATGCTCCTGCGGTTTTCCGGCATTTTTTGAATAACATTTTTCATCACCTTGTGGGGAGTTTTGTAGTCGTGTATTTGGATGACATACTAATTTATTCTCCAGACATGGAGATACATCAGGATCACGTTAGACAGGTGTTGCAGATCCTAAGGGATAATAAATTGTACGCAAAATTAGAGAAGTGTGTTTTTGCTGTATACAAGGTGCATTTTTTGGGCTAGTTGCTGTCATCTTCGGGTTTTCGAATGGATCCTGAGAAAGTCTGTGCTGTATTCGACTGGGATCGACCTGGAAATTTGAAGGCTCTTATGCGGTTTTTAGGGTTCACCAACTATTACCGGAAATTTGTTAAGAACTATTTGACAATAGTAAAAGAAAGGGACGGATGTCTCAGTGTGGTCTGATTTGGTGTTGCAAGCCTGTTCTGCTGTTAAGGAGTGCTTCTCTTCTGCCCCTATCTTGGTGCAGCCAGATGTGTCACAACCTTTCATTGTGGAAGTGGACGCGTCCAAGGTGGGGGTAGGAGCAGTTTTATCGCAGGGCTCGTCAATGGCGTCCATGTACCTTCTCTAAAAAAAACTCTCTTCCTCAGAGAGAAATTACGATGTGGGTAACATAGAATTAATGGTCATTAAGTTGGCTTTTGAGGAATGGCGTCATTGGTTGGAAGGGCGGTTCATCTGATCACAGTGTTCACTGATCACAAAAACCTGGCTTGCCTGGAGTCGGCTAAATGACTTAACCCAAGGCAGGCCATATGGTCTTTGTTTTTCACCAGATTCAATTTCACTGTCACTTATCATCCTGGAGTTAAGAACGTCAAGGCAGATGACTTGTCACATAGTTTTCCTGGAGGTGGTGATTTTGAAAATATGAGTCATATTCTGTCTGAAGGGGTGGTTATATCCACTTTATACACTGACCTAAAGATGAAGATGTTAGAAGCCCAGGGAGACGCGTGAGATTTTTGCCCCTCTGGGAAATTGTTCCATCGGAATTACGTCACAAGATCCCTACTTCCATTGCTCATCCTGTCCAGACCATGGACTCACTTATGTATGGATTTTTATCAGTGATCTGCCTAACTCGTCAGGAAAGACAGTAATTTTGGTGGTGTTTGATAGTTTTAGTAAAATGGTGCACTTTATAGTGTTGTCTGCTCTACCTAATGCTAAAACACTTGCACAGGTGTTTGTTGACAACATTGTGAAACTCCATGGCATTCCCTCTGATGTGGTCTCGGATCATGGGACTCAGTTTGTGTCCAGATTCTGGAAGGCGTTTTGTACTCAGCTGGGGATACAACTGTCTTTTTCTTTGGCTTTTCATCCTCAGTTGAACGGACAGACAGAGCGCTCTTTGTCTTTGAGAACCAGGTTTTTGTCTTTGGCAGAGTTTGCCATTAATAATTGTAGACAGGAGTCTTCGTTTTTTGGGGCATATGGGTTTCATCCACAGTTTGGCACATTTTCTGGTTCTGATACTTCTGGTATTCCTGAGGAGGAACGTTTTGCGTCATCATTATCATCTATATGGCGGAAAATTCTAAATAACTTAATGAATATGGGCAACAAGTATAAACGTGTAGCTGACAGGAAACGTATGAATGGTCCGGACCTAAGAGTGGGTTATTTGGTGTGGCTGTCCGCAAGAAACATTAAGTTGAAGGTACCTTCTTGGAAGTTGGGTCCAAGGTTTATTGGTCTGAATAAGATCACTGCCATTAATCCTGGAGCTTTTCATCTTGAACTTCCTCAGGTTCTGAAAATCCATAATGTGTTTCATAAATCTTTGTTGAAGAGATATGTTGAACTTTTGGAGCCATCTTCCTTGTCAACCACTCCTGTCATAGTGGACGGTAGTTTGAAATTTCAGACAATTGACTCTCAAGCTTTACACAGATCTCTTCAGTATCTTGTTCACTGGAAAGGTTATGAACCAGAGGAGAGGACGTGGGTACCGGCATCTGACGTGAATGCCAGTCGTTTGGTGAACGCTTTTCACAGGTCTCACCCGGATAAGGTCAGTCCTGGGTGCCCGGAGGTCACTCGTAGAAGAGGGTTACTGTTAGGACGTATTGAGACACACGGACGTCTCTGCGACATTGAGTGGCAGGAGATCTTTGAGACTGGCAACACGTGGTTTGATCTGACAGGTTTAACGTGTGGATCAACAGGTGTCTGTGTTGTTTCTGGTACTGGCAGGGTCGGACTGGGGTGTCTAGGGCCTACCAGTAAAATTCCCTCTGGGGGCCCACTGTAAAGCTCACTCTGAGGGCCCACATGCATATGCTACCTGCCCACACTATCCAGTCTTTTATATGGACATAGGCAATGTACTGAATAGCATCTTAGGCAGCCTATTTATAGGTCAGTCTACTGTGCCATGTGTCACTTGTGCAGGAGGTGGGGGACTAGAGGCCTACCTAGCTCAGGGGCCCACCGGGGGATTCACCTGTTCCCCTGTGGGCCAGTCCGAGCCTGGGTACTGGCCACACCCTTAGTTGTTTCTCCCACTATGCTGTGCAGTTTATAGCTTCAGTTGGACCTGTGGATAGCTGGTGTTTGGATCTCAGCAGAGTTCCTTGTGCTGCCGGCCTCTCCATAACTGCGGCGGATCCACCACTGGTCTAAATGTAAGACGGCTTCCTTGCTGGCTTAGATTAAGGCAATTTTCTGTGCCTTACATAGGCGTAGAAAATGATAAATGAGACAGGCCTTCCGGTCCGTCCTCTTCCCCGCCCATGCACGCCCCCTTTTCTTTAGATCTTGTGTGAGCAGGGAAAAGTCACAGATTGTGGTGCCTTTGCGCCAAAATTTGCCATATTTCTGATGGTAAAAGACCCCCTATATTTGTACAGTGTCAGCCAGTAAATAGAAGATAAGAAAAGATTGAGTTTTAATTAAGGACACTTTCATGAGGCTGAAAATAATTACCTGATCATTAACTTACAACTAGGGCTGGTCAGCCTGTTAGTTAAGAGGTTAGATATGTTTGGTTCTTGTGTTTTTGGCTCCAGTCTTAAGGTCCATGATTATCAGGAAGCTCCGATGTCACCTGTGATTATTGTACAGACACAGACGTCTCAGTGATGTCACCTGTGATTATTGTACAGACACAGACGTCTCAGTGATGTCACCTGTGATTATTGTACAGACACAGACGTCTCAGTGATGTCACCTGTGATTATTGTACAGACACAGACGTCTCAGTGATGTCACCTGTGATTATTGTACAGACACGGACGTCTCAGTGATGTCACCTGTGATTATTGTACAGACACAGACGTCTCAGTGATGTCACCTGTGATTATTGTACAGACACAGACGTCTCAGTGATGTCACCTGTGATTATTGTACAGACACAGACGTCTCATTGATGTCACATGTGATTATTGTACAGACACAGACGTCTCAGTGATGTCACCTGTGATTATTGTACAGACACGGACGTCTCAGTGATGTCACCTGTGATTATTGTACAGACACGGACGTCTCAGTGATGTCACCTGTGATTATTGTACAGACACGGACGTCTCAGTGATGTCACCTGTGATTATTGTACAGACACGGACGTCTCAGTGATGTCACCTGTGATTATTGTACAGACACAGACGTCTCAGTGATGTCACCTGTGATTATTGTACAGACACAGACGTCTCAGTGATGTCACCTGTGATTATTGTACAGACACAGACGTCTCAGTGATGTCACCTGTGATTATTGTACAGACACAGACGTCTCAGTGATGTCACCTGTGATTATTGTACAGACACAGACGTCTCAGTGATGTCACCTGTGATTATTGTACAGACACAGACGTCTCAGTGATGTCACCTGTGATTATTGTACAGACACAGACGTCTCAGTGATGTCAACTGTGATATTGTACAGACACAGACGTCTCAGTGATGTCACCTGTGATTATTGTACAGACACAGACGTCTCAGTGATGTCACCTGTGATTATTGTACAGACACAGACTCTGCAGTGATGTCACCTGTGATTATTGTACAGACACAGACGTCTCAGTGATGTCACCTGTGATTATTGTACAGACACGGACGTCTCAGTGATGTCACCTGTGATTATTGTACAGACACAGACGTCTCAGTGATGTCCACCTGTGATTATTGTCAGACACAGACGTCTCAGTGATGTCAACCTGTGATTATTGTACAGACACAGACGTCTCAGTGATGTCACTGTGATTATTGTACAGACACAGACGTCTCAGTGATGTCACCTGTGATTATTGTACAGACACAGACGTCCTCAGTGATGGTCACCTGTGATTATTGTACAGACACAGACGTCTCAGTGATGTCACCTGTGATTATTGTACAGACACGAACGTCAGTGATGTCACCTGTGATTATTGTACAGACACGGACGTCTCAGTGATGTCACCTGTGATTATGTACAGACACGACGTCTCAGTGATGTCACCTGTGATTATTGTACAGACACGGACGTCTCAGTGATGTCACCTGTGATTATTGTACAGACACAGACGTCTCAGTGATGTCACCTGTGATATGTACAGACACGACGTCTCAGGATGTCACTGTGATTATGTACAGACCACAGACGTCTCAGTGATGTCACCTGTGATTATTGTACAGACACAGACGTCTCAGTGATGTCACCTGTGATTATTGTACAGACACGGACGTCTCAGTGATGTCACCTGTGATTATTGTACAGACACGGACGTCTCAGTGATGTCACCTGTGATTATTGTACAGACACGGACGTCTCAGTGATGTCACCTGTGATTATTGTACAGACACGGACGTCTCAGTGATGTCACCTGTGATTATTGTACAGACACGGACGTCTCAGTGATGTCACCTGTGATTATTGTACAGACACGGACGTCTCAGTGATGTCACCTGTGATTATTGTACAGACACGGACGTCTCATTGATGTCACTGTGATTATTGTACAGACACGGACGTCTCAGTGATGTCACCTGTGATTATTGTACAGACACGGACGTCTCAGTGATGTCACCTGTGATTATTGTACAGACACGGACGTCTCAGTGATGTCACCTGTGATTATTGTACAGACACGACGGACGTCTCAGTGATGTCACCTGTGATTATTGTACAGACACGGACGTCTCAGTGATGTCACCTGTGATTATTGTACAGACACGGACGTCTCAGTGATGTCACCTGTGATTATTGTACAGACACAGACGTCTCAGTGATGTCACCTGTGATTATTGTACAGACACAGACGTCTCAGTGATGTCACCTGTGATTATTGTACAGACACAGACGTCTCAGTGATGTCACCTGTGATTATTGTACAGACACGGACGTCTCAGTGATGTCACCTGTGATTATTGTACAGACACGGACGTCTCAGTGATGTCACCTGTGATTATTGTACAGACACAGACGTCTCAGTGATGTCACCTGTGATTATTGTACAGACACGGACGTCTCAGTGATGTCACCTGTGATTGTACAGACACACGTCCAGTGTGTCACCTGTGATTATTGTACAGACACAGACATTGTACAGTACACAGACGTCTCAGTGATGTCACCTGTGATTGTACAGACACAGACGTCTCAGTGATGTGATTATTGTACAGACACAGACGTCTCAGTGATGTCACCTGTGATATTGTACAGACTCAGTGATGTCACCTGTGATATTGTACAGACACAGACGTCTCAGTGATGTCAGTGATGTCACGTCTGTGATTATTGTACAGACACAGACGTCTCAGTGATGTCACCTGTGATTATTGTACAGACACAGACGTCTCAGTGATGTCACCTGTGATTATTGTACAGACACAGACGTCTCAGTGATGTCACCTGTGATTATTGTACAGACACAGACGTCTCAGTGATGTCACCTGTGACCTGTGATGTATTGTACAGACACGGACGTCTCAGTGATGTCACCTGTGATTATTGTACAGACACAGACGTCTCAGTGATGTCACCTGCACTCACAGGACACTTCATTAGCTCCACCTTCTTCATTCTTCATAGGACCCTCGTTCCCCTTAGAACATCCTGAATCCACAGCCGTGTGCTGCCAGAATGTCGTCCAGCCCCATTCACTATAATGGGCGCCAGCGGAGATCCAGCCGCAACCCAGAAAATATTCCTGCCGGACTTGTTTACCGCAAATGTGAACCAGTCCTTAGAAGCTGTAATTCCACAATGAAACTGCAGCTGGAAGAAGGGGAATCCATCACTACAAATCCAGAGAGGCTGTAACTTGTACTGAGCGGCAGCGGAGGAGGTGCCCTGGAAAGTGTTTCTCTATTAAAGGGTTATGGGGGGAATATCCTAGCGATATGGGACCCGCACCTATATCGAGAACGGAGCGGGGAAATGAATGGAGGGAGCGCTGCGCATGCTCAGCCGCCCTCCATTCATTTCTATGGGGCCGCAGTTTTGTATCTCTCTTCTGGTGCTCACTCTCCTCCTGTCTCAGACCTGCAGCCACTCAGTGGCGCCTCCTGTGTTTATCCTGCACCAACACCTCTGTGGTCCGACTCATTTAACACAATGTGTAGTAGAAATCTCGCCACATTAGACCTGGAATTCAACTCCAGCTCCCTAGAAGCCATAGAATTCTTTGCTACACAGAAATCCTGAAGTTTCTCCAGACTCATTACCACTTAATAATTCTCCCACATCGTACACCAGCGGGTTCACTATATAGACTGGTGTAAGAAGCGTCAGTCGTAATACATCCCCTCTAGATTGTCTATGACACAGCACACCCAATGGCTCCACAACATCCCCTTTTATAAACTCCTGCCAGGAATGGTGTAAGCTAATTATTAGTGTTGTCACGTTCCGATGGGGGTTTCAGTGATCTCAGAGGTTCCTGTTCCTGTCCAGCAGGGCGGCAGTCTCTCTCATGGAGCTGTCATGGGCTCACAGAGAATATCTAGTAAATATCATCAGATATTTTCTCTTTCCCCCATTCACCATAACAGGGAGATAACAAAGGAGAAAGGAGTTTTCTCCCCAGGGAAAAGATATAGATGTAGAGATTTCTCCAACACATCAAAGCCTGGTGGAGAGGAGACTGGGAGTAGTTGTTTTACTTCCTCTATGACTGTTTTGATGCCTTTTTGGTTGGTGCAAGATGCCCCCTGACTCTTAAAACTGTATCCTGTTCCTCAGAATTTACTGTTGTGGAGAAAGAGTCGCCCCACTGCCTGCCATTCCCTCTCATAGACCAGAGGTTACTTTAGGCCTGTGGTCTGCTAGGTGCTGGGACCTCGGCACAGGTGGTGAGGATTAGAATATTGTTATTTAACCCTGATAACTAAACCTAGAAGTGAAGGAGCTGAGAGAAGTGTCTGATCTATAGACAGATCTACAGGAGGCCATGTATTCATCACTGTGTGCTTGTGTCTCCACAGATGGATCCAGGAGGAGAAATCCACACCAGAGAGATGTCCCCGTCCTCTGTATTCCCAGGACTGTCCAGAGGAGAAGGTCCCAGAGAACCCTCAGGTAGATGGAGCTGAGCCCTATACACATCTATATAGGGGGGTCATAGATTGTGGGGGTCTCTTATGTGGATCTGTTAGATTTCCCACCTGTCTGCTGTATTGTACTGAATTGTTACAGATGACAAATCAGGGAGAAGATCTGACTGATATTAAAGTGGAGGATGAAGAAGAGAGGATGATG
This sequence comes from Rhinella marina, assembly GCA_900303285.1. Classification (NCBI taxonomy): domain Eukaryota; kingdom Metazoa; phylum Chordata; class Amphibia; order Anura; family Bufonidae; genus Rhinella; species Rhinella marina. Next base: position 63,122 of record ONZH01010814.1, on the reverse strand, counting down.
GGCGATCCCCCGTGTAAGAGTGAGGTGGAGGAGGACATTCCAGGAGATGTCACCACAGGTATGGAATCAGGAATGGAGAAAGTGACATCAGATTCTGTCCTTGGTGCCTTCAGGGCAGGAGGAGAATCTGATCACCGGCTGCTGCGCTGCTCTTTGATTGGAGATGTCTCCATCACATCATGAAGTCTTCTCCTTATCCAGCTGACGGTGATCTCTGATCAGATTCTTCTCTGATCCCGGCTGTTCCTGCAGGACATGACGGTCAGTCACATCCACACACCCACTGGGGATTATGTGGGTACAGCTCTGGTGTCTGTGCTATCATGATGAACTACATGTATGACATTGTGCAGGAAAGGGTTAAGCATTACGTTGGGATAGTAAAGAAGGGAAATAACACCGCTATAAACCTGTCCTCATAAGTGGGTAAATTCTCTCCTCTATCACTTTGGGCTGCAACTTTTATTTTTTATTAGACTTCAGCTCACAGCCCCAGTCAGACCCTCAATGTTAATAAGACCTTAGATCAGACCCCAGCTCAGAATCCAATGTGAATGACCCCCAATCAGACCTCAGATAACAGCTTCAGTATAAATAAGACCGCCATTCAGACCTGAGATGAGACCCTCATACCTCATATCAGACCCCAGCCTCATTCAGTCATTTGATTGCAGTTTGTGTTGAGGAATGTGGTGACTGTTCCTTTTTAATTTAAAGGGCATCTGTCAGCAGTTTTGTACCTATGACAATGGCTGACCTGTTACATGTGCGCAAAAGGTACAAAACTGCTGGCATTCCGCATTTTATGGAACATTCTGCCTATAACAGAACAATCCTATCCTATTTTTTGGGGGGACAAGGTGACTAAAAGCTGACAAGTTGCTCGGTTTTTATTTTTTTCTGTTACAGCGTTCACCGCAAAGGAGATATTTTAAAATATTTTAATAGTTTGGACTTTTTCAGATGCGGCGATACCTAATATGTTTATTAAATATTGTTTATATATTTTATATGTAAAATTGGGAAACTGGTGTTTTTTACTTAATAACTATTAGCCCTTGTCCTGTTCACCCTAATAGAGCTCACACTCTCCCTGCCGTCCTGGGCTTTGTGCACATGGCAGCAGGGAGCTTACCACGGCAGCCATGGATGGCTTCAGGAGCGTCCTGGGTGCCATGGTAACTGTCCTGGATGCCATGGCTCCAATCGGAAGCTGTAAAAGTGATACATGACGGGATTAATGTGAGGCACAGGTCCAACCGTTCCTAGTGATGAAACCCCCATGTGCCTCATAATAACCCTATCAAGTATCCATATCCTTGCATAATGGGCAACATGGGGTTAATGCATGAGCTACACGAACAGTCACTTGCTATTGGAACGGTCTTATGAATTTTGACTTCCAATCCGTGTGCCTCATATTAATACGTGGCCTGTATGCTGTAACTCACATTAACCCCATGTTGCCCATTATGTGACATGGTACTTTGGGGGTCACTTACTATTAATGTGAGGCACTTGGGGCCCATTCCAAAATCATGTGCCCTGCCTGACGTTAAAAATAAGTGACCCCCCCCCCCCATCATGTTTAAAACATGGCAGTGGCAAGATTGGGGTTAATGAGTCACATTAACCCCAATCTTGCTGGCTGCCTTATACATATGTATTTGCCCACCTTTATTTTGAAGCAGGCTAATCACTCTTGCACTGTGTGGGGGTGGGGTACCTGCTATGCCGGCTGTTCAGTGCACTTACGCTGGGGCCCGAGCTGACAAGGACAGGACACTCAGGAGGAGGCTGCTGCTGCCGCTGTTCACCGAGCTCATTAGCTCAGACGGCGCAGAATTTTAATCCCTCCCCCGTCCCTCCTCCTGCCTTTAATTAGCCGCATATTCATTGGTGGCAGTGGTGCCGGCAGCTTCAGAGCCCGCTCATTTCATTGGGCGTCATAGGAGGGAAGGACTCCCTCTCTCCCTCCCTCCCTACCTCTGGCCTGTGTGGCCGGAGAGAACATGCCATGTTCTCTTATAGGAGGCGATTCTAGGCTGCGCTAGTAGCGCAATAACGCAAATCCCGGTACTGAATCGATACTGCACAAAAGTACCGATTGGGTATCGAAATTTCGATACCCGATGCAAGCCTAGTCCCCATGAACCTTGCTTCTTATCACTGTATCTTTCATCTCAGCATGAATTTTTGGTCTTAGTCCATAAACCGGTCCACATTGCAGAGAGGGTTCACCAACAACATCACACGGGGTACAATCTGGCAATGGTATATTCTTAGTGTTTTCCTTTGGAGGTTGCTTTTCTTTCTTCTAAAACTCTGTTGCCAGGACCTGCTGAAGACATCAAAGACCATTCATTATAGGGATTGTCCCATTACATACAAAAAAAAAAAAAATCAGCAGTTTTTACCTGGATCGGACTACTCTTGCAATTGCATGTCATTTTACAAAATTAGTATAGTCAACGAGTTATTCAATAAAATGTATCCGTGTAGCGCCACGTGCCGTTTTTTCCTTCTTATTTCTCTGTCCACCTCACTGAGCTGGACGCACATGCTCAGTCCTGTCTCCTGAACTGTGATAGGGAGAGAGCTGCAGCAGGAATGATACGCCAGCTTAAAGGAAATTTGTCACCGCTATTCAAGTAAAGGAATTGCATAGTAGCACAAGTCATCTGCACTGCACATGCTCGAGATTTAGACGGGATGCAGCAACATGGGGTTGGAGGTAGGGCTGGAATGTGACGTGGAGGAGGCGTACATATTGAAGCAGGGGGCATTACGTCAAAGGCTTTTCAAATTTGGAGGAATGGCTGATACCAGAGAGAACAAGAGCCCTGACTACCGACCAGGACCTGCCTAGTATCTGCTGCACTGCCAGAGCTAAAGGACCTGGGGTGATGTCACTGCCATGTGATCAGTGCAGGGGCGGAGCTCAGATGATGCGCTGATCACATGATGATGACATCATCACAGGTCCTTCTCCACTTCTTTATTGCTGAGCTCCAGCTCCTCCAGTTCTTTCCTCTTCTCCTGAATGACCACCAAGGATGGACAGGAAGGAGATCAGCAGAAGACTATTAGACCTCACCTTGGAGATCATCTCCCTGCTGAATGGAGAGGTAAACTTTTCTAGATTTCTCTCCTCTTTATTGTATTCTGTAACAAGTCAGACATCGGGGAAAAAAATCCATCATAGGAAGTGATAGGAAGAGTCCAGGGTCCTGTAGAACGGCCTCCAGACCTTCCAAGTGATGGAGAACCTGAAGATCAGCCCCCAATATGGTGAGTGATGTGTCATGTGACCAGTGACCAATAGTCATGTTGTAGGAGCCATGAGAAGGTAAGTAGGCACGTTGTACCCAGGAGGAAAGGGCCGGAGGAGAGCACATGGCCCCTGAAGGGTTTATTCCATAAGTGTCTCTCTTCATCCACAGGAGTACACAGTAGTGAAGAAGACATCGGGGGACTGTGTGACTCCCATCATCCATCTCCAGGAGTCAGGAGGGCGGAGCAGGACCCCTCACCCCATCACAGAGCCTCACCCCCTGATACATGAGCAGAAGATCCTAGAACTCACCCACAAGATGATGGAGCTGCTGACTGGAGAGGTGACACTGCTGGGAATGCTGGGAAATTCTCCAGTAACAGCACTGGAGGGGTCTGGGTGATGACGGTGTCATTGTGTTGTCAGGTTCCTATAAGGTGTCAGTGTTTCTCCATGGAGGAGTGGGAGTATATAGAAGGACACGATGATCTGTACAAGGAGGCCATGATGGAGGAGCACCAGCCTCTTATATCACAAGGTAAGAGCCGTCATGTGCAGTGTATACACGTGTGTGCAGTGATATGTAATGGAGGAGCCCCAGCCTCTTATATCACAAGGTAAGAGCCGTCATGTGCAGTGTATACACGTGTGTGCGGTGGACATGTAATGGAGGCCATGTATTCTCCACAGATGGATCCAGGAGGAGATGTCCCCGTGCTCTGTATTCCCAGGACTGTCCAGAGGAGAAGGTCCCAGAGAACCCTCAGGTAGATGGAGCTGAGCCCTATACACATCTATATAGGGGGGTCATAGATTGTGGGGGTCTCTTATGTGGATCTGTTAGATTTCCCACCTGTCTGCTGTATTGTACTGAATTGTTACAGATGACAAATCAGGGAGAAGATCTGACTGATATTAAAGTGGAGGATGAAGAAGAGAGGATGATGGGCGATCCCCCGTGTAAGAGTGAGGTGGAGGAGGACATTCCAGGAGATGTCACCACAGGTATGGAATCAGGAATGGAGAAAGTGACATCAGATTCTGTCCTTGGTGCCTTCAGGGCAGGAGGAGAATCTGATCACCGGCTGCTGCGCTGCTCTTTGATTGGAGATGTCTCCATCACATCATGAAGTCTTCTCCTTATCCAGCTGACGGTGATCTCTGATCAGATTCTTCTCTGATCCCGGCTGTTCCTGCAGGACATGATGGTCAGTCACATCCACACACCCACTGGGGATTATGCAGGCACAGCTCTGGTGTCTGTGGTATCATGATGGATACATGTATGACATTGTGCAGGAAAGGGTTAAGCATCATTTTAGGATAAAGACATAATAAAGGAAATCTGTCACATGGATTATCACTATTAAAGTAAAACTATCCCCATGTAGAACAGAACGCCTCCTTCCCTCCCTTACTGACCTTTCATTTGACGTTTCTTGTTTTATGTCTTGTGAAAATCATGTTTGTATGATATGTAAATTAGGCAGTTAGGTGCCCAGAGGGGCGTTATTTTCTTTCAGCGATGCCCAAGCACGCCTCTCCAGGGTTGAGACTGCACGCCCCTGCTACGTCAGTGACGCAAGGTATCAACACCCACACTGAGGGTGTCACCCTCAAATGTGTAGCTGGACATGCGCCTGTGCGAGAATTCTTGGTGAAGCTGAAGGCAAGTGTGGGCGACGTTACCTTACGTCAGTGACGTAGTGGGTGAGGGACGGCAAGGGTGCTGTAGGGGAAGTGGAGTCTCAGCCTTGGAGAGGCGTGCTGGAGGGTGGGCCTGGCCACTGGATGGGGGCGTTCCTGGGCACTGTTGAAAGAAAATAACGCCCCTCTGGGCACCTTACTGCCTAATTTGCATATCATACAAAGATGATTTTCACAAGATAGAAAACAAGAAAGGCCGAATGATAGGTACATGAGGGAAGGAGGCGTTCTGTTCTCCATGTGACAGATTTCCATACAGTTTAATGATTTCCTCTGTAATGGTTAAAGAGGTTTTACAATAAAAATAACACAGTTTTAACCCCTTCCCTTTCAGTGCCATACATGTATGGCGCTGGGTGGGTCTTTAAAGGGAATCTATCACAAAAACCTGTTCTATATTTTATTTATGCTAAAAAAATCTATTATATATTTGTAAGAAATAATAAATAAATAAAAATTCCAATGTGTGAAATATTATAAATAAATATTAGATTTTACCATATTTACCATCTTTGGTCACCAGGGGGAGCTCTGCTGGCCAAATGAGGCTTTGAGCAACCTGTAAGTAGGCATGCTGCAAAAAAGTGGGTGGTACCAATGACATCACCAATTCACACCTTCAGCGGTGACATCACTGCTTCAGCAAGATAAGATGAGACAATGGCTTCGTTACAAAAACACAGATCTCTGCTCCTCAGGCTCCTCCCCCACTAGTCACATGGCCGATTACATCACTAAGGTCCTACAGCCACAAGAACCTCCATCTACTCTGTTTCTGAGTCCTGGGCCGCTCACCCCAGCAGTACACTCAGCAAAAATTGTCTGCACTGCTGGGGTGAGCTGCCATAGAATTTAGAACAGGCAGCCTAATGAAGACAAGGGCGCTGCTGCAGGAGTGAGGAGCAGGCACAGTGGTCTTCCCCCAGCAACAAGGAGGGAGGACCTGGCTGTGTGTTACTGGTGTCATCACAGGGGCGGGCTCACGTCTTCCATTCATTCTCTATAGGGTCGGCAGCGACTGAGGAAACCTATGTACATGCCTGCCGTAAGTGAGGTGCCATTGTGTTGTAAACCCAGACTGTCACACTTTACTTCCAACATGGCAGCCCCCATGTAAGGCAAGAAAACTGAATTAAAAAAAAAAAAACATTTACACAATTTGAAAAATACATTATGTTAAAACCTGCTTTTGTTATGTTGTAAAACATATCAAAATTTTTTTCTTCGCGATAGTGTCCCTTTAAAGATAGCGCTCACTCACAAGTTTAGCAGGCGCAGCGGCTTTTTAAACAACAGGCACCCAGTGCTAATCTCTGATCGATGATAACATCTATCGCAGACATTTAACCCCACGGATGCTGTGGTCATCTTGGAGCTAAAAAACTGGACCCCCGCCAATCAGCTGTTTGAGAAGATATCGACGGTCCCGTGAGTGCTGCTGTTTTCTCCCCGATCACCAAGCACAGCGCCGTACATTGTATAGCGGCCGTGCTTGGTATCGTGCTCAGCCGCTCCTAGGCCACGTGACTGATGAACGTGACATCACTGGCTTAGGAAAAGCTAAGAGAAGGCCACGGCGCTCACGGGAGCACGGGTGCCTTCTCAAACAGCTGATCGGCGGGGGTCCTGGGTGTCGGACCCCCACCAATCAGATCCTGAGGACAGATCATCAGTAGTACAATCCCAGAAAACCCCTTTAAGTTCCCTATGAGAACATTTAAAAGAAAAATTATATTTAAAAAAATATATAAAAATTCAAATCACCCCAAAATCCAAATAAAAATAAAAAAATCAAACACCCTGGGCATCACCACACGCAAAAACGCCCCGCACTATTAAAAACTTATCCCCTATGGAAAAAGGCTAAACTGAAAAAACATGAAAATGGCCAAATCGCTGTTTTTTGTTGCTTCACCTTTCCTAAAAAATGTTTAATAATGTATAATAAGTGATCAAGAAAGTCATAGACACGGTACACATCTCGTAGAGATAAAGAGTACAGATCACACAGCTCCGTACACATAACCGCACAGCAGGTACAGGAGTCAGCGTATGGCGATGACAAGAAAAAAATATTTTTTTGGAAGGTTTTCTTCTTCAGTATTAAAGGGGTTGTCTGTGGTAGCGGAATCCATAACGGAATTCTTAGATCACCTGAACTTACAACACAAGTTCACTCAACACTGCGACCATTAGGCCAGGCAGACCTCACTGTCATGTCCATGAATTCAGCCCAAGACGTGCTTTACCTCATGGTGCTCCACCAGACGGTGATCTGCTTCTCCATAGCAGTATGAGGCCATGAAACTCCACGTTAGAATGGCGGTATAATCCTTTTGAACGTCGGACTAATATTAAAATGAGCATATTATTACTTCAGCTATTGCTCAAGAATAAGTAACAGAGTAACATAGTTTATAAGGCCGAAATAAGGTCAAAAAAATCCCTCTGTCCATCCAGTTCTTCCTGTTTTCCTGCAAGTTGATCCAGAGGAAGGCAAAAAACCCTGTGAGGTAGAAGCCAATTTTCCTCACTTTAGGGGGAAAAATTCCTTCCCGACTCCAATCAGACATCAGAATAACTCCCTGGATCAACGACCCCTCTCTAGTAACTATAACCTGTAATATTATTACCTCCAGAAATACATCCAGGCCCCTCCTGATCTCTTATAGTGAACTTACCATCACCACCTCCTCAGGGAGAGAGTTCCATAGTCTCACTGCTCTTACCGTAAAGAGTCCATAGTCTCACTGCTCTTACCGTAAAGAGTCCATAGTCTCACTGCTCTTACTGTAAAGAATCCATAGTCTCACTGCTCTTACAGTAAAGAGTCCATAGTCTCACTGCTCTTACCGTAAAGAGTCCATAGTCTCACTGCTCTTACAGTAAAGAGTCCATAGTCTCACTGCTCTTACAGTAAAGAGTCCATAGTCTCACTGCTCTTACAGTAAAGAGTCCATAGTCTCACTGCTCTTACAGTAAAGAGTCCATAGTCTCACTGCTCTTACCGTAAACAGTCCATAGTCTCACTGCTCTTACCGTAAAGAGTCCATAGTCTCACTGCTCTTACCGTAAAGAGTCCATAGTCTCACTGCTCTTACAGTAAAGAGTCCATAGTCTCACTTCTCGTACAGTAAAGAGTCCATAGTCTCACTTCTCGTACAGTAAAGAGTCCATAGTCTCACTGCTCTTACAGTAAAGAGTCCATAGTCTCACTGCTCTTACAGTAAAGAATCCATAGTCTCACTGCTCTTACCATAAAGAGTCCATCGTCTCATTGCTCTTACAGTAAAGAATCCTCTTCTATGTTTGTGAACAAACCTTCTTTCCTCCAGACGCAGAGGATGTCCCCTCGTCACAGATAGTAACATAGAATCCTGAGCTAAACTCAGTCTCCGTCCATCTGCAGCTGAATTGATTAGCTCCTTTCAGTGCATCTCCTCCCCCGCTGCTCTCTCGCACATGCTCAGTACAGGCTTCAGTAAAATAAGGCAGCAGAAGCTGTAATACCCTGAAACTACTGCTGGAAGAAGAGGGATCTCTCACTACAAAGCTAATGAGACAGGTTGTCCTGAGCATTGTGAGATTTTGTCAGCAGGGGAGGAGGTGCACGGAAGAGTGCTGGGCATTAAGATATGGATTTTTCCAGTGAATCCACCAGTTCATCCAGTCTAACAGATCCATTTAATAATGAATACAGTTTCTGTTGAGGAATGTGGTGACTGATCCTCTTTAGCTTAACTTGTTGTATTATGGTGATTCTCACATAGCATTGAAGGGTCAAATGTGTTGTGAGAAGGTATGTTTTATTATCAGAAATGGTCAAGTTTTTCAAACTTATGAGCTATATTGGTGTAATAAAAAGTGGTGGATGGGTGCAGACCAGAAACCTGAACTTTTTGAAAGTGTCACACAAAGCTTTATAAGGCTGGAATCACACCTGCCGTTTTGATATAGCTTTTTGAACTACAGTCAGGAGTACAGTCAAAATGAATGACTTACTGTATATCTCTAGTTCATGCTGGATCCACTTCCAGTTTAATATGAATGTTATAAGTTTCTCTACTCTATGGCTTGTAATTTTTATCTTCACAGAAAATCCCAGAAATTATGAAGCAGAAGATGAAGATATGCAGCGATCTTCAGGAGAAAACCCCATTGCCGTTAATGTAAATCCAGGACTTAACAAAGAGAAACGATATTCATGTTCAGAATGTGGGAAATATTTTAAACAGAAATCAGATTGTGTTATACATGAGAAAATGCACAGAGGAGAGAGGCTATATTTATGTTCAGAATGTGGAAAATATTTTATAAATCCATCAGATCTTATTATACATGAGAGAAGTCACACAGGAGAGAAGCCATATTCATGTTTGGAATGTGGGAACCGTTTTAAACAAAAAGCACATCTTGTTACACATCAAAGAAGGCACACAGGAGAGAAGCCGTATGCATGTTCAGTATGTGGGAAATGTTTTGCACATAAATCAGATCTTGTTAGACATAAAAGAATTCACACAGGAGAGAAACCGTATTCGTGTTCAGAATGTGGGAAATGTTTTACAAATAAATCACATCTTGTAAGACATGAGAAAATTCACACAGGAGAGAAACCGTATTCATGTTCAGAATGTGGAAAATTTTTTATAAATAAATCAGATTTTATTATACATGAAAGAACTCACATAGGACAGAAGTCGTATTGACAGAATATGGGAAATGTTTTTCAAATAAATTACATCTTGTTAGACATGGGAGAATTCACACAGGAAAGAAACCGTATTCGTGTTCAGAATGTGGGAAATGCTTTATAAATAAATTGGATCTTATTATACATTAGGACATGTCTTGTTACATATCAGAGAAGTGACACAGGAGAGACGCTGTATTCATGTTGAGAATGCGAGAAATGTTTTGCCTAGAAATCATGTCTTGTTAGAAGTCACGCAGGAGTGAAGTAGTTTTGATGTTTTAACATAATCATCGACATTAAAAGAAATAAACGCTTCAAATAGATCAATCTGTATGTAATGAATCTTCAGAATATGTTTCACTTTTTGAACTGAATTAATGAAATACCGTATTTCCATTACGCCCCATGACAGCACCTCCCCCTTCCGGACAGGAAACAGGAACTTCCCAGATCTTTAAAAAAACTCCAAACACCAATCCTCTGTTTCTTTCTGTTTCTTGTCCATAGGACAGGGGTTGGATCTTTCCAGATCTGTCATGTAACTGCAGCGTCCCTAGGGTTGGAGCTATATATTTTATGGGGATTTCTGGGGGCGTAAGTCTCCTCTAGGAGCCGCCGCAAAGTCCGTCCGCCCCTCTTTTTCCATGGGGAGATTCCTTTCAGGCTCCTGTCCCTGCCAGCAAACCGGGCGGTGTCCAGGAGAAAGGCATTCGTGATCCCTTCAGCGCGTCAGGCGGCGCTGGTGCTGGGCCGGCGTGGAGACTGAGCGCGCGCAGGGTGCACGGGAAACAACGTTGTGCGTTCCACGCTGGCCCAGGAAGGGGAGGGGCCAGAATCATGGAGGCGAGCGCGGTCTGTATAAAGAGGGACGCCGGCCAGCACTTATGGAGGGAAGTTTTTTTTTTCCGGCATCAGCATCAGCGGGTGACAACATCAGCAGGTGACAGAATCAGCGGTGGCAGCAGCAGCATCAGGTGATGACAATTACAGCAGGGCTGACGTCTGCCTTCTTCCCTCCATATTCCCATCTGCCAAATTTTCAGCAGGCAAGAAGAAGGGGAAATACAACAGCGCAGTGAAAAACAGGAGCAGCACTCAGAGCCAGCTACGGTACTCCTGGGGGTAAGAGGAGTTGTACCCCAGATAATCTCCCTTGGGGAGACTATTTTTTCTTTTATTCTTTCTAATTTCTGGGGCACTGTGTGTTTATGCAGGTTAAAGAGGGCCCCAGGAAAGCTTCACACAAGTCAAAGGGTAGAGAGTGTGGAATTTGTCATAAGAAGTTGAACCCATCTTATCCGAAAACCTGTTGCCAATCTTGTCTGGACCGAGTCGTGGCTGAAGAATCCCCATCCTTGTTCCAGAACATACAAAATCTGGTCAGGATGGAGGTGCGTTCTTCGGTGGAGCAATTTAAAAAAAATCACATTCCGGTTCCTGTAGACAAAGTAAGGCTCAAGTACTGGGGACAGATAGTTCCGGTTCAGATTCAGAAGAAGAAGGTTTGATTGGAAGTTCGGATTCTTCTTCTGAGGATCTAACAGGCAGACCTTTATTTAAAGCAGAAGATACGGCATAAAAGCACTTAGATCTACCATGGAGGTCGAGGATGAAAAAGAAAGTAGATCTAAGCAAGAATCCATGTTTGAGAGCCTAAGACCCAGGAAACCGAGAGTTTTTCCTATTCAATACAGCATTAAAGATCTGATTAAAAGGGAATGGAATAAACCCGATAGGAAATTTTTTATACCTAGATCGGTAAAAAGAAAGTACCCCTTTAGAGATCAAGAGATATCAGACTGGCAGGAGATTCCTAGAGTCGATGCACCAGTAGCTAAAGTGAATAAAAAATCAGCTCTTCCGTTTGAGGACTTCAGCTCCCTTAAAGATCCCATGGATAAGAGGGCGGATACCTACCTTAGAAAGAACTAGGAAGCATCCACCTCTGCCTTTAAGCCCAATATCGCTACAACTTTGGTGGCTAGATCACTGAAAGTTTGGTTAGAGGAATTGGAATCCCATATAGCCAGTAAGACACCTAGGGAACAGCTTTTAGAGGCTACTCCAACTATGATGAAAGCAGTCGATTTCATATCTGACGCTTCAGCGGATGCCCTTAGGTTATCTGCCCGGGCCGCTGCCTTATCCAACTCCGCCAGAAGGTTCCTGTGGTTAAGGGCTTGGAAAGGAGACGTTGCCTCCAAATCGAAATTGTGTGCCCTCCCTTGTCAAGGAAATTTCTTATGTGGTTCGGCTCTTGACGATATTTTAGATAAGGCATTGGATAGGAAAAAAGGTTTTCCTATTTCTTCCTTTCCAAAACAAAGAAAGCCCTTTCAGTACAAAGATAAAAAAGACCAGTCTAGATTTCGCAAAAGGAGCAGCGATTGGAGGAAAGGAAAAATCTAAGGAGTTGTTTAAATCCAAGTCCCAGCAACCCAGTAGTGCTCAGCAATGACGCCAGGTCTGAGGTGGGAGGTCGTCTTTCTTTCTTTTATCATGCATGGCAAAATATAACATCAAGTGCCTGGGTAAAAAATATAATAAAAGAGGGATATTGGCTGGATTTCAAAAAGACCCCACCTCGAAGATTCAAAATAACATCCCTAAATCAGGACTCTTCAAAACAGGTCGCTTTGTTACAGGAAATAAAAAGTCTTATGGACAAATCAGTACTGGTACCGGTTCCTACAGAAGAAAGAGGAGAAGGGTTCTATTCAACTCTATTTCTAGTCCCCAAGCCAAATGGGTCCTACCGAACCATAATAAATTTAAAGGCGCTGAATCAGTTTTTGACCTATCAAAGATTCTGGATGGAATCAATTTCCTCAACAATCCTTCATCTATACCCAAATTGCGTGATGGCATCGATAGACGTCAGGGACGCTTACTATCATGTACCCGTTCATCCGTCCTCGCAGCAGTTCCTCAGGGTAGCAGTACAGAGGGGGATTCGGTTCTCCACTTGCAGTTCCAATCACTACCTTTTGGAATCTCGTGGTGATGGTGAGGGCCCAAGTAAGAATATCAGATATCTTGATGATTCCATATATAGACGATCTGTTGGTTGTGGGGCAGTCTCCGGATTCCTTAGCATCCCAGATCCAAAAAGTACTGAAAATACTGAAGGACCTGGGGTGGATTGTAAATCAAGAAAAGTCGAATCTGACGCCATCCCACCGCTGCACGTTCCTGGGGGTTCTATTAGACTCGCTAGTACAGAAATCCTTTCTTCCAGAAGGAAAAGGTTTGATGATCCGGGACAGGATGAAAAGATTCTCGAAGTCCAGAGTGTCCACAATCAGGGAAGTGAAGTCAGTAGTAGGTCTCATGACGTCCTGTATTCCAACCATGAAGTGGGCACAATTCAGATCCAGAGTTCTGCAGATGCATATCCTGTCGGAATGGGACAAGGATCAGAATTCATTAGATCAGAAAATATTAGTTCCAAGGTCGGTGAGGGACTCTCTGATATGGTGGACAGGGCCAGAGAACTCTTTCCAGGGGGTGGAATGGTTAAAGGACAATCCTTTAATTATAATAACAGATGCCAGCCCCCTAGGGTGGGGAGCCCACTCAAGTTTGGAGTTTTCCCAAGATCGGTGGTCAGTATTCATAGCACAACAGTCACAAAATTTCAGGGAGCTGAGGGCAATTCTCTGTGCATTAAAAGAAAGTTTTCCTTTTGTAATCAACAAGCATCTAAAGATACTATCCGACATCCCCTACTCCGCTACTGGATCTAGCGAGTCAGATACTCAGGGAAATAGAGGGGCATGTTTTCTCTCTGACTGCAGTCCACCTAAAAGGTTCAGACAACGTGCAGGCAGATTTCCTAAGCAGGCACAGAGTCAGACAAGGGGAATGGTGCCTCTGACCAGATAGTCAGCCTGTGGGGTTCTCCAGTTATAGACCTATTTGCGTCCAAAAAGAACAAGAAGTGCAGAAAGTTTTTTTCCCTCAATCGGGAGGATCAGGCATCAGGGATAGATGCTCTGTGGGGGCAAAGATCTAGTTTACGCCTTTCCTCCTTTCAGAATGCTGCCCAGGGTAATTCAGAAAATAAGGAGAGAGCAGGCAGTTGTGTTCTTAATCGCCCCATACTGGCCCAGGAGGGTTTGGTTTACCTGGCTAAAAAAGCTCTCGCTGGCAGACTCCTGGCTTCTTCGCGGAGAGGAAAGACCTTTTATTTCAGGGTCCCCTTCTACATCCCGAGATAGATCGTGTGCACCTACGAGCCTGGATATTGAAAGGGAGTTTCTAAGGTCCAGGGGGTTGTCTGATCAGGTTGTAGATACTCTCCTGGCTAGGTCAGATCTAGTCTTTTCAGCAACTCCAGATATTCCCAGGATCTTGAGTTTCTTACAGGAGGGTCTCAATAATAAATTAAAGCCCAGTACCTTAAAGGTTCAAGTGTCGGCCCTTAGTGTCCTCTTTGATTATAAATTAGCCTCTCACCCTTGGATTAGGCGGTTCATTAAGGCAGTGGGTAGATTGAATCCTTCTATTAAACCCAAGTCCTCTCCTTGGGGCCTAAATCTGGTACTGTCAGCTTTAATGCAAAGTCCTTTTGAGCCAATTGACTCCATTCCCTTGAGAATACTCTCCTACAAAACTGCCTTTTTTGTGGCCATCATGTCAGCCAGACGAGTGGGTGAGATTGCAGCCCTTTCAGCTTTCCCTCCTTACACCATGGTGTTGGATGATAGAATTGTGTTTAAGCCTGATCCTGTCTTTCTCCCTAAGGTAGTGACCGACTTTCATAGATCCCAGGAGATTATACTACCTTCATTCTGTCAGAACCCAAAAAAATGAAGGAGAGAAAAAATTCCATTCTCTAGATGTTAGGAGATGTGTTTGTGCTTATCCTGAATCTACAAAGCAGTGGAGAGAGGGATCTTAACTTTTTATTCGGTTTCAGGGTCCTAACAGGGGGAAAAAGGTTTCAGGTCGTACCTTGGCTAGGTGGATTGTGAGGGCCATTAGCGTAGCCTATTCGCCTGCAGGAGTTCAGGTTCCTTCAGGATTCTCGGCCCATTCTACTAGAGCGGTTGCCTCTTCTTGGGCAGAGAGGGGTTCTGCCTCCATTAATGAGATTTGTAGAGCCGCCACTTGGAGCTCACCTAACACTTTCTTCAAGCATTATAGATTGGATCTATCTTCCTCCCAAGACTTAGCCTTCGGCAGAAAAGTATTGCAGGCGGTGGTCCCTCCCTAAGTATCATCTAGCATATTCTCTCACAGGTGCTGTCATGGGGTGTAATGGAAATACTTTGATTACTCTTACCGGTAATCCATTTTCCATTAACCCATGACAGCACCTAAGTTATTCCCACCAATAAGAAATAAGAGGATATACATATATATGCAAATAATATATGTGTATATATTTTGCGGTGTTTCCCTATTGTTTTCTTTGCTGTCCATAGGGAAAATTATCCTGTGGGCATATAGACCTATATTTATATATGTTTTCATTTGATCTTTGTGTGTATAATGTGTCAAGATATACAGTGCCTTGTAAAAGTATTCGGCCCCCCCCCTGGAACTTTTCAACCTTTTGCCACATTTCAGGCTTCAAACAAAAAGATATAACATTTTACATTTTTGGTGACGAATCAACAACAAGTGGTCACAATTGTCAAGTGGGACGAAATTTATTGGATCATTTAAACTTTTTTTGTAATAATAAAACTGAAAAGTTGTTCGTGCAAAATTATTTGTCCCATTTACTTTCAGTCCAGAAGTTGATCTCTGATCTCTGAATGATCCAATGTCGTCCTAAATGACTGATGAAGATACATAGAATCCACCTGTGTGTAATCAAGTCTCCGTATAAATGCACCTGCTCTGTGATAGTCTCAGGGTTCTGCATCATGAAGACCAAGGAACACACCAGGCAGGTCCCTGATACTGTTGTGGAGAAGTTTAAAGCCGGATTTGGAGACCAAAAGATTTCCCAAGCTTTAAACATCCCAAGGAGCGCTGTGCAAGCGTCATATTGTACTGGAAGGAGGATCAGACCACTGCAAATCTACCAAGACCCGGCCGTGCCTCTAAACAAGGAGAAGACTGATCAGAGATGGAGCCAAGAGGCCCAGGATCACTCTGGATGAACTGCAGAGATCTACAGCTGAGGTGGGAGAGTCTGTCCATAGGACAACAATCAGTCCAACACTTCACAAATCTGCCCTTTATGGAAGAGCGGCAAGAAGAAAGCCATTTCTCACAGATATCCAGAAAAAGTCACCTGGGAGACACCAAACATGTGGAAGAAGGGGCTCTGGTCAGATGAAACCAAAATCAGACTTTTTGGAAACAATGCAAAACGATATGTTTGGTGTAAAAGCAACACAGCTCATCACCCTGAACACACCATCCCCACTGTCAGACATGGTGGGGGCAGCATCATGGTTTGGGCTTTTCATCAGAAGGGACAGGGAAGATGATGGATGGAGCCAAATACAGGACCATTCTGGATGAAAAGACCTGAGACTAGGACGGAGATTTATCTTCCAACAAGACAATGATCCCAAACATAAAGCAAAATCTACAATGGAATGGTTCAAAAATAAAGGTCTCCAGGTCTTAGAACGGCCGAGTCACAGTCCAGACCTGAATCCAATGGAGAAGATGTGGAAAGAGCTGAGAACTGCTGTTCACAAACGTCTCCATCCAACCTCAAAGAGGAAGAATGGGCAAGAATTTCATCTCTAGATGTGAAAACTGATAGAGACATCCCCCAAGAGACCGCAGCTGGAATCGCAGCAAAAGGTGGCGCAACAAAGTATTAATGCAAGGGGGCCGAATAATTTTGCACGCCCCATTTTTCAGTTTTATTATTACAAAAAAAGTTTAAATGATCCAATAAATTTCGTTCCACTTCACAAATGTGACCACTTGTTGTTGATTCTTCACCAAAAATGTAAAATGTTCTATCTTTTTGTTTGAAGCCTGAAATGTGGCAAAAGGTTGAAAAGTTCCAGGGGGCCGAATACTTTCGCAAGGCACTGTAGCTATGACAGTGGGAATAACTGAGACATGGCTGGATGATACCTATGACTGGGCAGTTAACGTACAGGGTTACAGTCTGTTTAGAAAGGATCGCCAAAACCGGAGAGGGGGAGGGGTCTGCCTTTATGTAAAGTCCTGTCTAAAGCCCATACTCTGGGAAGATATAAGTGAGGGACATGAAGATGTGGAGTCACTGTGGGTAGAAATAAATGGAGCCAAAAACAATAATAAAATACTAATAGGAGTTTATTATAAACCCCCTAATATACCAGAGTCCATAGAAAATCTACTTCTAAACGAAATAGACGAGGCGGCAAATCATAATGAGGTCGTTATTATGGGGGATTTCAACTACCCAGATATAGACTGGGAAACTGAAACCTGTACATCTCATAAAGGAAACAGGTTCTTGGCAATAACCAAAGACAATTACCTTTCCCAACTGGTTCAGGACCCGACTAGAGGGACGGCCATACTGGACTTAGTATTAACCAATAGACCTGACAGAACAACAGATGTGCAGGTCGGGGGACACCTGGGAAATAGTGACCATAATATAATAACCTTCCAATTGTCATTCAAAAGAGGAGGAACAAAAATACTAAACTTCAAAAAAACTAAATTTAGCCAACTAAGGCCCCTTTCACACGAGCGGGAGACTCGGACGTCTCCCGCATCATGTGCAGTGTACTGACCTCCCGGCACTGAACGGGGGCTACATAGCTACATAGATATACTGATTTATGATGCTATGTAACCCTTACAGTTCTGGAATGTGTTGGATAATGCTGACATAATGCTGACAGTGTTATCCAACACATTCCAGAACTGTAAGGGTTACATAGCATCATAAATCAGTATAATGCTATGTAGCCCCCGTTCAGTGCCGGGAGGTCAGTACATGGCAAACAATGCGGGAGACGTCCAAGACTCCCGCTCATGTGAAAGGGGCCTAAGAGAGACCATAGGCTGAACTAACTGGGACAAAGTCCTCAAAAATAAAAATACAGCCACAAAACGGGAGATTTTTAAAAGCATCCTAATATCTAATTGTGAGAGGTACAAACCTTATGGGAATAAAAGGTTAAGGAACAAGAAAAAAACAATGTGGATAAACAGAACTGTAAAGAAAGCAATAAATGACAAAAAGAAAGCATTTAAATCACTAAAACAGGAGGGGGAGCGAGGAAGCATCGAAAAACTATAAGGAAAAAAATAGAATATGTAAAAGACAAATAAAAGCAGCCAAACTAGAGACCGAGAGATTAATCGCCAAAGAGAGTAAAACTAACCCTAAAATGTTCTTTAATTATATAAATGGTAAAAAGTATAAACCTGAAGGTGTCGGCCCCTTACAGAGTAATGAGGGGGGAGTTGCAGAGAACGATGAGGAGAAAGCGAAGCTACTAAATATCTTTTTCTCCACTGTATTCACTGAGGAAAATAAACTGTCAGATGAAATGCAGAATATAAAAGTAAATTCCCCATTAAAAGTGCCCTGTCTGACCCAAGAAGAAGTAGAGCTGCGTCTTAAAAAGATTAAAATAGACAAATCGCTAGGACCAGATGGCATACACCCCCGTATCCTAAGAGAATTAAGTAATGTCATAGCCAGACCCTTATTTCTGATATTTAAGGACTCTATACTGACAGGGAGTGTTCCACAGGATTGGCGCATAGCAAATGTGGTGCCAATATTCAAAAAGGGTCCAAAAACAGAGCCCTGGAACTATAGGCCGGTAAGTTTAACATCTGTCGTGGGTAAACTGTTTGAGGGTTTTCTAAGAGATGCTATCTTGGAGTACCTCAATGAAAATAAGCAAATAACTCCATATCAGCAAGGCTTCATGAGGGATCGGTCATGTCAAACCAATTTAATCAGTTTCTATGAGGAGGTAAGTTCTAGACTTGACCGCGGCGACTCAATGGATGTCGTATATCTGGACTTCTCCAAAGCATTTGACACAGTACCACATAAAAGGTTAGTATATAAAATGAGAATGCTTGGCCCGGGAGAAAATGTCTGTATGTGGGTAAGTAACTGGCTCAGTGATAGAAAACAGAGGGTGGTTATTAACGGTACATACTCAGATTGGGTCACTGTCACTAGTGGGGTACCACAGGGGTGAGTCCTGGAGGGGTCACTGTCACTAGTGGGGTACCACAGGGGTCAGTACTGGAGGGGTCACTGTCACTAGTGGGGTACCACAGGGGTCAGTATTGGGCCCTATCCTCTTCAATAAATGTATTAATGATCTTGTAGAAGGCTTGCACAGTATAATATCAATTTTTGCAGATGACACTAAACTGTGTAAAGTAACACAGAAGACAGTATACTGTATATATACTACAGAGGACAGTACACTGTATATGTACTACAGAGGACAGTATACTGTATATACACTACAGAGGACGGTATACTGTATATATATATACTACAGAGGACAGTATACTGTATACAGTACAGACCAAAAGTTTGGACACACCTCATTCAAAGAGTTTTCTGTATTTTCATGACTATGATAATTGTAGATTTACACTGAAGGCATCAAACTATGAATTAACACATGTGGAATTATATACTTAACAAAAAAGTTTGAAACAACTGAAAATTTGTCTTATATTCTAGGTTCTTCAAAGTAGCCACCTTTTGCTTTGATTACTGCTTTGCACACTCTTGGCATTCTCTTGATGAGCTTCAAGAGGTAGTCACCTGAAATGGTATTCCAACAGTCTTGAAGGAGTTCCCAGAGATGCTTAGCACTTGTTGGCCCTTTTGCCTTCACTCTGCGGTCCAGCTCACTCCAAACCATCTCGATTGGGTTCAGGTCTGGTGACTGTGGAGGCCAGGTCATCTGGCGTAGCACCCCATCACTCTCCTTCTTGGTCAAATAGCCCTTACACAGCCTGGAGGTGTGTTTGGGGTCATTGTTCTGTTGACAAATAAATGATGGTCCAACTAAACGCAAACCGGATGGAATAGCATGCCGCTGCAAGATGCTGTGGTAGCCATGCTGGTTCAGTATGCCTTCAATTTTGAATAAATCCCCAACAGTGTCACCAGCAAAGCACCCCCACACCATCACACCTCCTCCTCCATGCTTCACCGTGGGAACCAGGCATGTAGAGTCCATCCGTTCACCTTTTCTGC
Organism: Rhinella marina; assembly: GCA_900303285.1. NCBI lineage: Eukaryota > Metazoa > Chordata > Amphibia > Anura > Bufonidae > Rhinella > Rhinella marina. The sequence continues at coordinate 43,280 of ONZH01010814.1, read as the reverse complement.
GTTGCACAAAGACACGGTGGTTGGAACCAAAGATCTCAAATTTGGACTCAACAGACCAAAGCACAGATTTCCACTGGTCTAATGTCCATTCCTTGTGTTCTTTAGCCAAACAAGTCTCTTCTGCTTGTTGCCTGTCCTTAGCAGTGGTTTCCACCATGAAGGCCTGCTGCACACAGTCTCCTCTTAACAGTTGTTGTAGAGATGTGTCTGCTGCTAGAGCTCTGTGTGGCATTGACCTGGTCTCTAATCTGAGCTGCTGTTAACCTGCCATTTCTGAGGCTGGTGACTCGGATGAACTTATCCTCCGCAGCAGAGGTGACTCTTGGTCTTCTTTTCCTGGGGCGGTCCTCATGTGAGCCAGTTTCTTCGTAGCACTTGATGGTTTTTGCGACTGCACTTGGGGACACTTTCAAAGTTTTCCCAATTTTTCGGACTGACTGACCTTCATTTCTTAAAGTAATGATGGCCGCTCGTTTTTCTTTACTTAGCTGCTTTTTTCTTACCATAATACAAATCCTAACAGTCTATTCAGTAGGACTATCAGCTGTGTATCCACCTGACTTCTGCCCAACACAACTCATGGTCCCAACCCCATTTATAAGGCAAGAAATCCCACTTATTACACCTGACAGGGCACACCTGTGAAGTGAAAACCATTTCAGGTGACTACCTCTTGAAGCTCATCAAGAGAATGCCAAGAGTGTGCAAAGCAGTAATCAAAGCAAAAGGTGGCTACTTTGAAGAACCTAGAATATAAGACATATTTTCAGTTGTTTCACACTTTTTTGTTAAGTATATAATTCCACATGTGTTCATTCATAGTTTTGATGCCTTCAGTGTGAATAAGTAAATCACAGAAAAATAATATTATTAGTGCACAAAAATAGATGCAAACAATATATACTGTATAAACTAAGACCTCATTCTGATATGATAAAATGTATATAGAATCTACAATTTTCATAGTCATGAAAATACAGAAAACTCTTTGAATGAGAAGGTGTGTCCAAACTTTTGGTCTGTACTGTATATATACTACAGAGGACAGTATACTGTATATATACTACAGAGGACAGTACACTGTATATATACTACAGAGGACAGTACACTGTATATATACTACAGAGGACAGTGTACTGTATATATACTACAGAGGACAGTACACTGTATATATACTACAGAGGACAATACACTGCTACAGATGGATCTGGATAGACTGGAGGCTTGGGCAGAGAAGTGTCAGATGAGATACTAAATGGTAAAACACTGGGTAACTCTGACATGGAAAAGGACCTAGGAATTTTAGTGAACAGCAAACTAAGCTGTAGAAACCAGTGTCAGACAGCTGCTGCCAAGGCCAATAAGATAATGGGTTGCATCAAAAGAGGCATAGATGGCGGTGATGAGAACATAGTCCTGCCACTTTACAAATCACTAGTCAGACCACACATGGAGGACTGTGTACAGTTCTGGGCTCCTGTGAACAAGGCAGACATAGCAGAGCTGGAGAGGGTTCAGAGGAGGGCAACTAAAGTAATAACTGGAATGGGTGGACTACAGGACCCAGAAAGATTATCAAAATTAGAGTTATTCACTATAAATATATGTATAAATATATCAGGGGTCAGTACAGAGATCTCTCCCATGATCTATTTATCCCGAGGACTGTGTCTGTGACGAGGGGACATCCTCTGCGTCTGGAGGAAAGAAGGTTTGTACACAAACATAGAAGAGGATTCTTTACGGTAAGAGCAGTGAGACTATGGACTCTTTACGGTAAGAGCACTGAGACTATGGACTCTTTACTGTAAGAGCAGTGAGACTATGGACTCTTTACTGTAAGAGCAGTGAGACTATGGACTCTTTACGGTAAGAGCAGTGAGACTATGGACTCTTTACGGTAAGAGCAGTGAGACTATGGATTCTTTACTGTAAGAGCAGTGAGACTATGGAACTCTCTCCCTGAGGAGGTGGTGATGGTAAGTTCACTATAAGAGATCAGGAGGGGCCTGGATGTATTTCTGGAGGTAATAATATTACAGGTTACAGTTACTAGAGAGGGGTCGTTGATCCAGGGAGTTATTCTGATGTCTGATTGGAGTCGGGAAGGAATTTTTTCCCCTAAAGTGAGGAAAATTGGCTTTTACCTCACAGGGGTTTTTTTCAGGCCGGACAGAGGGATTTTTCAGCCTTACAAACATAGGAAACACAGTTTGGTCAATTATCTTTCTATTTGGAGGCTGCAGGAGAGGAGCAGGAGCCAGGAGGCAGGGAGGAGGAGTGGGAGCACCACAGAGAGGATTTTTTTATTTCCTGTCCTCTGCATGCTTCGCTCTGAGCGTGGGCAGCATCAATCAACCTCAGTGGGCACTTGTGGAGCCGGCTCCCCATTGGCTCATCGTTGCCTGCTGATATGTAACGCTGCTGCCCTGTGGTCCTCCTGAACCTGCACTCCCAAGTGAGTTCCAACAGATAAGCAAATAACCAACTTTCTGTTTGGGTTTGAGATGGGTGGCCCACTGTGTAACCTTGCCAGAAAATACTGTCAGGCAGAAAAAAATACCGGGCAGGAGGCAACCCTACTGACAGCGCTCATGTATGAGAGTTCAGCTGGTTTTGCCATACAGAGCTATGCATGAGGCAGAGCTCAACATGGAGAGTGTAACTATCCTATTCACCCTAATAGATCTCTATTAGGGTGAATAGGAGAGGAGGTCCCCCATGTACTAGACCCCTAAGGGGGCTAATAGTTATTTTAAAAAAGTGAAAAAAAGTTTTTAAAAATTAATTAAAAAAAACCCTTTTCCAATTTTACATCTAAAAATACATAAACAATAAAAAAAATAAACATATTGGATCGCCGCATCCTAAAATGTCTGAACTATTAAAATATATTTTAAAAATTCCTGTGCGGTGAATGCTGTAGTGGAAAAAAAAATGAAAAACATGCGATTTGCCATTTGTTTGTCATCTTGTCCGCCCAAAAAACTGAATAACGGTGATAAAAAAAGTCTTACATACCACAAAAATGGTACCAATAAAAACTACAGTATGTTATGCAAAAAACAAGCCCTCATACTGCTCTGTAGATCGAAATCTAAAAACGTTATGGTTGTCAGAATATGACGATGCAAAGAAAATTTAGATTTTTTGAAAGGTCTTTATTTTTTTTTTTTAACCCTTTCGGTACCAGTGCCGTACATGTACGGCACTGGAGCGATGCAGGGACATGTCGTCCTCTCCCACGTGCAGCGGGCGTCATGGCCAGCAAGTCTCTGCTGTTTTAAATAGCAGAGACCTGCCGCTACTTACCGCAACCAGCAATAATGCCGATCGCGGTAAATAAAGGCATTAGATGCCGTGATCAAGCGAGATCACGGCATCTAATTGAGCTAAATCCGGAAGCGCGCGCTTCCGGGTGTTGTACAGACGCCCCGTGTGGTCAATCGGGGTGTCTGCACTCGATGTGAAAGCTGTAAACCTCGCTGATGAGGTTTACAGCTTTCAATCTGCAATTCTTATTTTGGCCACGAAATGGCAGGCCATGATAAGAAATGAGCAAAAGGGACTTAAAATGCAGTTTTAAAAATCCCTGATAGCTCAAAATAAAAAATTAAAAAACATTGACTATATGCTCAAAAATGAGCATTAAAATAATCACAAAAAATGTTTAAAAAATGTTAAAAAATATATAAAAAATAAAAAAAATACAAAAGTTTAAATCACCCCCCTTTCTGTATAATTAAAAAATAAATACCTAAATAACAATAAATATAAACATCATGGGTATCACCACGACCGAAACGTCTGTACTTATAAAATATCAAAAAAAATTTCAATACGACGAATTGCGTGATGGAAAAAAGGGTCAAAATGGCCGATTTGCCATTTTTTCATCACTTCTCTTACTCAAAAAAATGTAATAAAATGTGATCAAAAAGTCACGCACACTCCAAAATGGTATCAATAATAACTATGGATTGTCCCACAAAAAATGAGCCCCTAAACAGCTCAGTGGATGTACCTAAAAAAAAGGTTATGGGGTCGGAATATAAAATTTTTTTTTCTAAGTTTAAATTAATTTTTACACTATTTAAACATAACAAACCTACACATATGGGGTATCGTTGTAATCGTACTGACCGCAGTTTTGCCGCAAACGTAACGCCGTGGGAACAAAACCCATAAAACAGTGGAGGAATAGCATTTTTTTTCCAATTTCCTATTTGGAATTTTTTTTTTAACTGCTTCCCACTAATAAAAAAATAAGCCCTCATACAGCTGTGTGAACAAAAATATAAAAAAGTTAGGGCTCACAGAAAATAGGGAAGAAAAATGAAAACGCAAAACTGAAAAAACCTCTGGTACTGAAAGGGTTAAATAGTAAAATAAAAAATAAAAAAACAACAACTATGTTGTATTGCCACATTTGTATTTAGCTGCAGAATAAGAACGTCAGGTCATTTTTAGTACATATTGATGTCAAAATCCACCGTGATGTAAAAACCCCTAAAACCATGCCGGAATTCAGTTTACTTTTCAGTTTTGCCACACAAAGAATTTTTTTCACGTTTTCTAATACAAGACATGGTAAATTAAATAGTAACATTAAAAATGCATCTTGTCCCGCAAAAAATAAGCCCTCATATAACTATGTGAACGGAAAAATAAAAAAAGTTATGGCTATTGGAATTTGGGGAGGAAAAATCCCCAATGTAAAAATGTAAATAGGCCTGATCTTTAAGGGGTTAAGGTACTGCTCACGGTTTGGGCGAGACAGGTTCCCTTTAACTAGGGTGACCAGATTTGGGTTTCTGAAAAGGAGGACACCTTTTATTTTTATTTTTTTGGGGGGAACCCCCCCCAAAAAAAATAATAATAAAGGGAAGTTTGGGTCCCCCCATTCCCTGGGGTATAGTGTAATGCCATTACACTATACCCCAGGGAATGGGGACCTGAACTTCCCTTTATTATTTTCCGTTATAACCGCGGTGACGTCACCAAAGGTCCTTTTGCAGGTCCTGCAAGGCCGGGAAAGAAGAAAGAAGACACCGGACCAACTGCGCCGCGAACAAGGTGAGTTTGTTTTTATTTTTAACCCTAAAGGCCATTTTAAAAGTTAAAATGACTTTGTTGGACTGCCTCAAACTGTTTGAGTCAAACATAAATTATGTTTGACTCAAACAGTTTGAGGCAGTCCAACAAAATCCCGGACGATTTTCAAATTCCCCCCAGACATTTTTTTAATGCCCAAAAGTAGGACATGTCCAGGGAAAAGACGACGTCTGGTCACCCTACCTTTAACGCCACATGCCATACTGACCGTAGACTGTGCTCTGTGCTGTCTCACCATTTTCTGCACTCCCACAGAGAGAACAAGAGAACTGACTATGGACCAGGACCTGCCCAGTATCTGCTGCACTGCCAGAACTGAAGGACCTGGGGGTGATGTCACTGTCATGTGATCAGTGCTGGGGGTGGGGCTCAGCTCTGGAAAGGAAATAAAGTAGTGAAGGACCTGTGATGATGTCACTGTCATGTGATCAGTGTAGGGGTGGAGCTCAGCTGGTGATGCTCTGATCACATGACAGTGACATCACCAAAGGTCCTTCAGCTGTGGCAGTTCAGCAGACACACGGCAGGTCCTAGTCGTAGTCAAGGCCTTTGTTCTCTTTCCAGCCTGCAGGTAAGATGAGCTATGAGGAGACAGTGTGGTGGAGAGCTCAGACATGTCACCTCTGGAGATTCTTACACTGCTGATTCTCACATCCTCTTCATTTCTATTATGTGGCGCTAAAAAATAGGAGGTCATTTATTAAGACCGGCATTTTAGTGCTGGCGGTGGATTGCTGAAGTTATGTAGAGGTGCCAGCCTCTCCATAACTGCGGCGGATCCACCACTGGTCTAAATGTAAGACTGCTTCCTTGCTGGCTTAGATTAAGGCAATTTTCTGTGCCTTAAACAGGCGTAGAAAATGATAAATGAGACAGGCCTTCCGGTCCGTCCTCTTCCCCGCCCCCTTTTCTTTAGACCTTGTGTGAGCAGGGAAAAGTCACAGATTGTGGTGCCTTTGCACCACAAATTGCCATATTTCTGATAAGAAAAGATTGAGATTTCTCAGCGGATGATACCTTTTAAAGAGGTTGTCCGGGCTTTTTAACATTGATGACCTATCCTCAGGAGGACAGAATATCAGATCGGCGGAGGTCTGACACCTGGCACCGCACATGCCGTCTCCCTTCTCTCTTCCTGCCCGCTGCTGTATGTCTATGGGACTTCAGCGTTTAGCGCGCGCCGTCTACTGTTACAGCTCATCAGCGGGGGTGCCGGGTGTCGGACCCCGCCGATCTGATATTGATGACCTATCCTGAGGATAGGTCATCAATATTAAAAGCCCGGAGAACCCCTTTAATGGCTAACTGAAAAGATGATGCCACCACTGTAAGCTTTCGAGGCTCCTTGTGCCTCTTCTTCAGGCTTCTCTTAGGACAGGATCCGAAGAGTCACATATTTCTACACCAAAGGTAGAGGAGACAAGTGATGTTATACAGATCAGTATGAGTGGAGGAGGACACAAACATTTGTAGCAGTAAATTGCTGGAGCGCTTATAGATGAGGATTATAGATAAAGAGTGTGAAGGTTTTATTGTCTTCTAATAGATGTCCAGTCCATGAACATGAGGAAGATATAGAAGGACATAAATCCATGACACACGTTCATTCTTGATCTGAGTGTGTCAAAGGTTGTCATAAATTTATATTCCCAGACGCTCCTCTTTATCTTAGGTTTGAAATTTCCTTTTAATATCAATTCTGTCTGTGTGACTATGAGAGATCTTTCTTGTTCTAAGAGGCCCCCTGTAGGACATTTGGTTCCTACAATCAGGTAGACCACATTTGATGTGAGGCAGGTGCATTCTTGGACTAGACATCTATTAGAGGACAATAAAACTTATCTATATCCTTATCTATAAGCGCTCCAGAAATTTACTGCTACAAATGTTTGTTTCCTCCTCCACTCATGTTGATATGTATAACATCACTTGTCTCCTCTACCTCATTGTTCCTATGTATTTTGGTGTATAAATTGTGATATGTACATCTTCAGATACTGTCTTAGGAGAAGCCTGAGCAAGAGGGGCCTCAAACCTTTCAATAGTGCCATCATCTTTTTCAGTTAGACATTAAAAGGTATCAACCACTGAGGAATCTCAATCTTTTTATGTAGTTGATATGTAATGTGATGTAAAGGGTTAAATCCGCAGGAAAATTCTGATATAACATGGCTATTGTAAGCACAGCCAACGGCAGTGTGAGGGGAGCAGATGGAATAGTGGCAATGTAGGGTGGAGTAGTAGTAGGGATAGGGGGGGATGCCAACAGTTGGATTTCATGTAAAGAACCAGGCTCAGCTCTCTCCAGTCTCTTCTGTAGGAGTTCTGGACACAGCTGAGCACAGCCCAGAGATGGGACCTGCATCTATCAGACATTTATCTCCTGTGGAGCCACCAGAAATCTCCATGTTGGGGCCCCTGGAATCCATGTGGTGGGGGCTCTGAGAAGCGGGGCCCCTCCAGGCTCAGGAAGTGCGGTTCTGGAGGTGACATCTGGTCTTGTCCCCTGGATGATTTCCTCTCCTCTTCTCATAAAGGCGCCTGCAGTACTAGAAGCCTCCAGCTCCTCCAGTTCTCTCCTCTTCTCCTGAATGACCACCAAGGATGGACAGGAAGGAGATCAGCAGAAGAATATTAGACCTCACCTTGGAGATCATCTCCCTGCTGAGCGGAGAGGTAAACTTTTCTAGATTTCTCTCCTCTTTATTGTATTCTGTAACAAGTCAGACATCGGGAAGGAGAATCCATCATAGGAAGTGATAGGAAGAGTCCAGGGTCCTGTAGAACGGCCTCCAGACCTTCCAAGTGATGGAGAACCTGAAGATCAGCCCCCAATATGGTGAGTGATGTGTCATGTGACCAGTGACCAATAGTCATGTTGTAGGAGCCATGAGAAGGTAAGTAGGCACGTTGTACCCAGGAGGAAAGGGCCGGAGGAGAGCACATAGTAACATAGTTTATAAGGCCAAAAAAAGCCCTCTGTCCATCCAGTTCTCCCTGTTTTCCTGCAAGTTGATCCAGAGGAAGGCAAAAAACCCCTGTGAGGTAGAAGCCAATTTTCCCCACTTTAGGGGAAAAAATTCCTTCCCGACTCCAATCAGACATCAGAATTACTCCCTGGATCAACGACCCCTCTCTAGTAACTATAACCTGTAATATTTATTACCTCCAGAAATACATCCAGGCCCCTCCTGATCTCTTATAGTGAACTTACCATCACAACCTCCTCAGGAGCCATAGTCTCACTGCTCTTACAGTAAAGAGTCCATAGTCCTCATTCAGTCCAGTCTCACTGCTCTTACAGTATAGAGTCCATAGTCTCACTGCTCTTACAGTAAAGAGTCCATAGTCTCACTGCTCTTACAGTAAGAGTCCATAGTCTCAGTACAGTAAAGAGTCACTGCTCTTACAGTAAAGAGTCCATAGTCTCACTGCTCTTACCGTAAAGAGTCCATAGTCTCACTGCTCTTACCGTAAAGAGTCCATAGTCTCACTGCTCTTACGTAAAGAGTCCATAGTCTCACTGCTCTTACAGTAAAGAGTCCATAGTCTCACTGCTCTTACAGTAAAGAGTCCATAGTCTCACTGCTCTTACCGTAAAGAATCCTCTTCTATGTTTGTGTACAAACCTTCTTTCCTCCAGACGCAGAGGATGTCCCCTCGTCACAGTCACAGTCCTGGGGATAAATAGATGATGGGAGAGATCTCTGTACTGACCCCTGATATATTTATACATAGTTATTAGATCTCCCCTCAGTCGTCTTTTTTCTAAAGTGAATAACCCTAATTTTGATAATCTTTCTGGGTCCTGTAGTCCACCCATTCCAGTTATTACTTTAGTTGCCCCCCTCTGAACCCTCTCCAGCTCTGCTATGTCTGCCTTGTTCACAGGAGCCCAGAACTGTACACAGTACTCCATATGTGGTCTGACTAGTGATTTGTAAAGTGGCAGGACTATGTTCTCATCACCGCCATCTATGCCTCTTTCGATGCAACCCATTATCTTATTGGCCTTGGCAGGAGCTGTCTGACACTGGTTTCTACAGCTTAGTTTGCTGTTCACTAAAATTCCTAGGTCCTTTTCCATGTCAGAGTTACCCAATGTTTTACCATTTAGTATGTACTGGTGACTTGCATTATTCCTTCCCATGTGCATAACCTTACATTTGTCATCTGCCACTTCTCTGCCCAAATCTCCAGTCTATCCAGAACCATCTATAGCAGTGTACTGTCCTCTGTAGTATATATACAGTATACTGTCCTCTGTAGTATATATACAGTATACTGTCCTCTGTAGTATATATACAGTGTACTGTCCTCTGTACTATATATACAGTATACTGTCCTCTGTAGTATATATACAGTGTACTGTCCTCTGTAGTATATATACAGTGTACAGTCCTCTGTAGTATATATACAGTGTACAGTCCCCTGTAGTATATATACAGTATACTGTCCTCTGTAGTATATATACAGTGTACTGTCCTCTTTTGTGTTAATTACTTTACACAGTTTTGTGTCATATGCAAAAATTGATATTTTACTGTGCAAGCCTTCTACAAGATCATTAATAAATATATTGAAGAGAATAGAGCCCAATACTGACCCCTGTGGTACCCCACTAGTGACAGTGACCTCTCCAATACTGACCCCTCATGATTAAATTGGTTTGACATACAGACATAAAACATGATCAGTGGTACTCAAGCTATGTGACTGGTGCCCATGTGGTCGCTCTCTCATCGGTGGGGGGGGGGGGGGTTGGGGTAATCCAGGGTATGTTCATGTTTATACCTTGTTTATTTTTTTGGGTACCTGTTTGGTATCTCAAGTGTCAATTGAAGGAGCGTGATATATGATAATTATACTGTATATGTCAGTGTTCTCAATATATTCTTCTAAGTATTGGTATATGTGGCAAATAACAACCTACTTCAATTGTATTGTTGATAAAAATTTTAATAAAAAGTATTTAAAAGAGTTTAAAAAATTGGTTTGACATGACCGATCCCTCATGAAGCTATGCTGATGTGGAATTATTTGCTTATTTTCATTGAGGTACTCCAAGATAGCATGTCTTAGAAAACCCTCAAACAGTTTACCCACAACAGATGTTAAACTTACCGGCCTATAGTTCCCGGGCTCTGTGTTTGGACCCTTTTTGAATATGGGCGCCACATTTGCTATGCGCCAATCCTGTGGAACACTCCCTGTCAGTATAGAGTCCTTAAATATCAGAAATAAAGGTCTGGCTATGACATTACTTAATTCTTTTAAGATATGGGGGTGTATGCCATCTGGTCCTGGCGATTTGTCTATTTTAATCTTTTTAAGACGCTTTTATACTTCTTCCTGGGTCAGACAGGGCACTTTTAGGCCTCTTTCACACGAGCGTCGCGGATTTGTTCAGGATGCGTTGCGGATGCGTTGCGGATGCGTTGCGGATGCGTTGCGGATGCGTTGCGTTAAAAACGCACGGATTGCATGCGGATGCAATGCGTTGCGTTGCGTTTTTAACACAACCCTATTTATTTCTATGGAGCCTGGGCTGCGTGAAAAACGCAGAATATAGAACATGCTGCGTTTTTCACGCAACGCAGAAGTGATGCGTGAAAAAAAACGCTCATCTGAAAAGCCCCATAGAAATGAATGGGTCAGGATTCAGTGCGGGTGCAATGCGTTCGCATCACGCATTGCACCCGCGCGGAAATCACGCTCGTGTGAAAGGGGCCTAAATGGGGAATTTACTTTTATATTCTGCATTTCATCTGACAGTTTATTTTCCTCAGTGAATACAGTGGAGAAAAAAATTATTTAGTCGCTTTGCTTTCTCCTCATCACTCTCTGCAACTCCCCCCTCATTACTCTGTAAGGGGCCGACACCTTCAGGTTTATACTTTTTATCATTTATATAATTGAAGAACATTTTAGGGTTAGTTTTACTCTCTTTGGCGATTAATCTCTCGGTCTCTAATTTGGCTGCTTTTATTTGTCTTTTACATATTCAGTTTTTTCCTTATAGTTTTTCAATGCTTCCTCGCTCCCCTCCCTGAAAGGTTTATTTTCTAAGTGTCTCTCTCCGTCCTCAGGAGTACACAATAGTGAAGAAGACATCGGGGGACTGTGTGACTCCTATCATCCATCTCCAGGAGTCAGGAAGGCGGAGTAGAATAAATGAGCAAAAGATCCTAGAACTCACCCACAAGATGACAGAGCTGCTGACTGGAGAGGTGACACTGCTAGGAATGCTGGGAAATTCTCCAGTAACAGCACTGGAGGGGTCTGGGTGATGACGGTGTCATTGTGTTGTCAGGTTCCTATAAGGTGTCAGGATGTCACTGTCTATTTCTCCATGGAGGAGTGGGAGTATATAGAAGGACACAAGGATCTGTACAAGGAGGCCATGATGGAGGAGCACCAGCCTCTTATATCACTAGGTAAGAGACACTTAAGTCGTGACGTCACTGGGCCTGAGAAAAACACAGAGAAGGCCGCAGCGCTCCTGGAGCGCCGCTGCCTTCTCAAACAGCTGATCGGCGGGGGTCCCGGGTGTCGGACTCCGCCGATCAGATGCTGATGATCTATCCAGGGGATAGATCATCAGTTTTACAGAACTGCAGAACCCCTTTAAATCAAGATTCATTACCAACTCTGAACATACATTTTGGTTCCTCTTAGAGGTTCTTCATAGACTTACTCCTGTTTCATTGTCTGGTTGGTGGTTGTTTGGAGATATCGGTGCTAATGGGGAGGGGAGGGGGTTGTTTACTTGGATTGTTATTTGATGCTTGTCCTCATGTTAGAGCCCGATTTTGATTTCACCCCTGTAATGTTCTTGTATTCCTGAAGTGCTTAAAAGCTATGTACACCTTTTTTATTATTGCATTGCACTCCTTTTGCACTAAAAATATTTTTTCTAAGTTGGTCTTTATTAAAAATATGGAGCCCTTTTCTCTTACTGGCCTGAGATGCTCTAGTAGCAACCCTTTGGATTTTCAGCATTTTCCTTCAGACCAGGAGCTGATGGGCTTCTTATCTCTGCTCTCGGACCTCCTAAACACTCATTATAGCTCAGTTCTTATCTTACTGATAAGAAGGCTTCTTAAATAAGTGTTTACAACCTCTCAGTAGTTTAGAGATATGGTTTATTAGATGACCGGCACAAAGTGAAAGTACTAGCCACACAGCTAGAAAAAAACGTTTGTGACAGAACAGCTCAATATTTTTTAATAAAATCCAATAGAAAATTTTTTTTTAGCAAAAAATGAGTAAAATAGTATAATAAAAAATTGCCTCTGAAGGTGTCCATAGCCTACAAATACAATAATGGTTGAAAATCTATCACGCTTTATACCCTATTACCATGATATTGGTTGAACCTGATCATGGATTAATCATGTTTTCTAAATTATGGATCAAACTTGTACATTGTTCTGTAATTTTCTTTTTCCTTTTCTTATTTTGTTGCTAAAATGTCTCTTATGTATAGTTTGAATTTGGGAATACGTATAAGTGTGAAGAATAAAGTGAAAGTATTGTTATACCAAGGACAGAGTAGGATAAGTTTCTTTAACGACTGTTTTACTATGCGGTATTATACCTGCACACTCTAATTGATTGCAAAGCTTTGAAGCAACAGTAGCAGCTTTTGAAGTATACAATACAATGTGCTTTTTTTTATTCTTCTGGAGAATTCTGTATGTACCATGAGGCTGCTGCCAACACTGGAGCAGCTGTTAGTTCTTATGGCACAACTTTTAGTGCCACGCAGCCACCAGTACTACTACTACTACACTTAAACAGCCAATCTGTTTGCCTTGTCTCTTCCATGCTATGCAGCAACTGCTACTTCTGTTGCAGCCACATGTCACTATTACCTTTCCCTTTCCATACTGTCCTCCCGCTGCTCCCAATTAACGTTTTCCTAGACTCGTTCAGAACGAACCAATATTTCTTTTGACAGTTGTCACTTGTGCGTGTATAACTACAGGCAGGCATTCTGCCCCATTAAAGAAGCATCAGTTTTGGAGGCTTGGTTCTAACAAGCTACTGTTTCTGTTGACAAGTAACACTTGTGCGTGTCATATGGGCAGGAACTTTGCCCCTGTTAAGGCATAAATTTTGAACGCTTGGTCCCCCAACAAGTGCCAGTATTTTCTCCCATAACACCATGTTTGTTTAAACACCATCTGATCCCACTAAGGACAATTTTTTGAAGCTGTGTATTATGAAAAAGCAAGAACCATGTACTAGTGCGGTGTGTTTTTAAGTGCTATCAAACATGCGTTTACTTTCATGGCCAAGAGATAAGGTATTAGGCATTCCCAAGTATAAGGAATCACTGCCAAGGGGAAACGCTAAAAGAAAACAAAACAAAAAATCTATATTTCAAATAAGGTATGAAACATCTATCAGGGGTAGGGAAGATACAAAGCAATTGGCTAGCGTGATTTCAGCAGAGGGTGACTGCCGTACGCTACAATAACATAAACTCGGTAGGGCTAGGTGAGTAAGTTCCTCACCTCTACTTGCTACCACACCCCCTATTTCAGAGAGTGTTTACCCACACTATGTCTGTCGGTGTCAATCTGACAATATTTCCTATTGCTGTCATTGAGTTCAAGAGCTTTAGGGGGATTGAGGGAGCAAAAATTCATGAAAAAGTAAACAAGAGTTAACCTCATAAAAATCTGAGGCCTAGTGGAGTAGATGGAGTTATCTACCGATATTCATGGCATTTGGAGCAACTTTGGTTCGGGTAGAATCTTAAAAGGTTCGCCTATCACTAATGTAGAGCTTTCTCCAAAACCTTGGTGCCTGTTGGAGAGGAGATTGGGAATAGTTGTTTTGTCTGTATATCTATAGACAGATCTACAGGAGGCCATGTATTCATCACTGTGTGCTTGTGTCTCCACAGATGGATTCAGGAGGAGAAATCCACCAGAGAGATGTCCCCGTCCTCTGTATTCCCAGGACTGTCCAGAGGAGAAGGTCCCAGAGAACCCTCAGGTAGATGGAGCTGAGCCCTATACACATCTATATAGGGGGGGTCATAGATTGTGGGGGTCTCTTATGTGGATCTGTTAGATTTCCCACCTGTCTGCTGTATTGTACTGAATTGTTACAGATGACAAATCAGGGGGAAGATCTGGTTATAATTAAAGTGGAGGATGAAGAAGAGTGGATGATGGGCTATCCCCCATGTAGGAGTGTGGTGGAGGAGGTCATTCCAGGAGGTGTCGCCACAGGTATGGAATAATGAATGGAGTAAGTGATGTCAGATTCTGCAGTTTTTGGTGCATTTTTAGTCTAGTAGCAATAAGTTATAAGTTTGTCTACTCTGTATTTTGAGGGGGAAAAAGACACTTTCAAAAATTTAAATTTTTGTCTTAACAGGAAATCTCACTAGTAATTCTGAGGAAAACTTCATGTTATCACTGAATTATAAATTAGAAGATAAAGGTTTTATGCAGCGCTATTCAAGAAAAAACGTTAATATACATCCAGGACTTCACAGTACAGATCTATCATATAATCTCTTTAATCATGGAGGACCTTCTTCTGACCAATCACAGATTGTTACCATAAGTACACGTCAGAAAAGGGGAAAAAGATCAAGTCTTCCTAAACAGAAAAGAATTCGCACAGGAGAAAAGCCATACTCGTGTTCCAAATGTGGGAAGTGCTTCACAGAGAAATCAAATCTTGTTAGACATGAGAGATTTCACACAGGAGAGAAGCCATATTCATGTTCTGAATGTGGGAAATGTTTCACACAGAAATCGCATCTTGTTAGACATGAGAGATTTCACACAGGCGAGAAGCCATATTCATGTTCAGAATGTGGGAAACGTTTCACACAGAAATCACATCTTGTTATACATGAGAGAATTCACAGAGGAGAGAAGCCATATTCATGTTCAGAATGTGGGAAATGCTTTACAAATAAATCACATCTTGTTACACATGAGAGGATTCACACAAGAGAGAAACCGTATTCATGTTCAGAATGCGGAAAATGTTTTCTAGATAAATCGAATCTTGTTAAACATAAGAGACGTCACACAGGAGAGAAACCATATTCATGTTCAGAGTGTGAGAAATCTTTTGCGGATAAATCAAGTCTTGTTACACATGACAGGAGTCACACAGGAGAGACACCACATTCATGTGCAGAATTGGAAATTATTATTATATAGATCAGATCTTGTTAGACACAAAAGAAGGCATACTGAAGAGATGTATTCATGTTCACAATGTAGAAAATGTTTTATATATAAATTCAATCTTGTTGCACATGGAAAAATTTGCAAAGGGTTCATTCACTTCTTGTACAATCAACAGAGGGAGTGATACAGGGACAGCCCCAATCATTTTTTATTGCAGGTATAATAACAAATGCACAACCAGCACTGCACCACATAGGGAGGAGGATGGTCCATGGGACTCAGTATAGTCCAGTTGCGCAGGAAATGCAGTCCACAGAGCAGAGTCTAATCCAGTAGAGCAGGATATACAGCCTAGGAAATATAGTCCACACAACTCCGCTTACTGGTCACAGGGGTAGCAATCCTGTAGATGTCGGCCTCAGCTGCACTTCTCTCATGCCGGAGGCGAGATCCTCCAGTGTTCTCTTAGGGTGCTGGCCTTATCATCAGCTATCCAGGTCTGCCTTCAAGACTCTAGGCAGGAACTTTCTCTCTGGGGTCTCTTGCTCTCATTTTTTAACCCTTGACATCTCAGTAGTTTCAAGTTTACCTTTAGCATTGAAGGCTGTATTCCTCAGTCAGGCTCTAAAGGAACTGGACAATAGAATACATCAGAGATGTCAAGATGTCATCTCAGCGGAAAGTTGTTAGGCGGAGGCCGACAATGTTTAGCTGGGATGTAGCTGGGATTTTGTGACCATTGTGGCATTTCGACAATTGGGGTTGAGCGAATCGAGCTTCGGATCCAAGATCCAAAGTTTATTAGTTCACAAACTTTGTTTTAATGCTGTACGGAGGCAAATTTCGATAAGTCCAAAGTCGCGCTGGACTTCGGTGAATAAAATCAGGCTTTGATTATACAACTTTAAAAACATTTTAAAACAGGAATCCAAAGTCGTCTTCGGTGCCAAGGTACCAGCCGATACCAAAGCCGACTTCGAATTCCTGTTTTAAAGTGTCATATTATCAAAGCCTGATTTTATTCACCGAAGTCTAGCGTGACTTCGAACTTATCGAATTTTGCCTCCGTGCAGCACATACATTTTAATGCTGCACATTTTAATGCTCCCTTTATGAACGAATTGACTTCAGATCTTGGATCCGAAGCTCGAATTGCTTACCCCTATTGATTAGCATTAAACGTAGTATCACAATGCAGCGTTGCGATCTTCGTGTTACGTGACACATCGCTGTGTATTTTTTCAGTGAAATTCTCCTGAATTTCCCAAATGTCCAAACTATATTTTTCTGAGATCAACTGTTACGGAGGTCCACAGAGGCAAAGTACTGTATATATAAGGAAGAGAAGAAGAGCCTTGTTTACCTCCAGAGCAGTGAAGATGAACTGTCCCCATGAACCTTGCTTCTTATCTCTGTATTCACACCTCCACCCACGCAGTATTTAAAGATCTTCTATTTGCACCATGACCACCTGACCATTGTTACTAACAGACTACTACGGTCACCCTCCAGAACCACAGCCAGCAAACTCATTAACTGCAACCTGTCTATGACTGGTAGTAAGCTGACGCTACCCCTAGGTTTCTCATTAAAGCCAGCCACAAAATGATAAGACTTGACTGCCGGGGACCCAGGTTACTCCTGTGGAGTAAAGTAACAGAAAAATGGTGCAATCTCTCTAGAAGCAGACCCACCAGAATTACCAGGGGGTGCAAAGAGTAGTTGACAAGGAGGGTTAATCCGGAAAACAAACCAAATTTAGAACACCAGGGAAATCAGCAGACGAGGGGTGAATCCGGGAAACAAGCTACAGGCAGACACCAGGAGTTCGAATAGTAGTAGTAGTCAGGATACTAATAAAATCACAGGCAGTGTGAATCAGTGAGCTGCAGTCTTAAATCCCCCGCCAAGCGCTGAGATGGGATGTTGAGGGAGGAACCTGATTGGCTTGGCTTCCAATCCTCACTAATGAGTTGACCATCCCGATTTTGGTTGGTCGTTATGGCAACCATTCCATCATAGCAATGCATCACTTCTACAGACGTTAGTGGAGGGAGTTTGGCTTTTTTTTTGTAAACCCAACCAGATCTTGCATCTTGTATATGGCGGTCAGTGGGAGAAGGTCCAGGGGACCCATATTTTAGAGTTAGGTGCAGATCCAGGAGATCTTTTTTAATTACATTGACAATAATGTTATATAGCATTGCCCAAAAGTGAAGTCTTGCATGACCATCTACTGATCTGACTTGCTTCCACCAAAAGCTTTGTTCAAAAAAGAGTTTTAATTAAGGGCGCTCGGAGTTCCCTGAGGTTCTCTGTAAGAAACCATTGAGTGTATTGGTGTATCGTCATAGACTGGACTATATGTGTCCTCGGACAATGTTTAACAATAAAGGTGTTTCCTTTGTCAAATCATTTTTAGTGTATTTGTGTCATTCTAATGATGTCCTCTATAGACCCAACCTAAAAAATATTGTCTGTTACTTATAATGGGTCAAATGTCTGCAGTTACAATATTCGTTTTTGACTTGAGGGTTTCTCAAGAGTGAGTATGATGTTCTTGGTAAATAATGCGACTTCAGCTTCAACTAACTATTTAAGAGCAATGATATTGAGTACAGGTACCCCATTGTAGTTGCAATTGGAATGGGTAACCCCATGAATAGCGCAGTCCTAGCAGTAGGCTCAAACCCCATCTTCACCAGTGTAGTGTGCAAGATGTCAGCCAAGAGCTTTATAGGTGCCCCTTCATAATCGAGCCATTATCAGTCATTATTTCTGCTGTAAACTGATAAAAATGGACTTGAGAAATCACATCACATGGTATGGTTAGTACTGTGAGGCCCCAAGGTCTATTGTGCTCTGTCCACTGAGATTTTGTTTTGCAATTTTTAACTGGAATTTTTTTTTTAATTAAAAAAAAAAGTGTTTTTTTTTTTTACCACTTAAAGGGGTTGTCTCACGAAAAATGTTCCACAGTTTTCAAACCAGCACCTGGATCTGAATAATTTTGTATTTGCATGTAATTAAAAATTCTGTATAGCTACCGAGTTATTCAGTAAAATGTATCTGTATAGGACCATTTAATTTCTTATTTCTTTGACCGACTCACTGAGAAGGCCGCACATGCTCAGTTTCATCTTTCAACTGCCTCCTGAGCTGTGATAGGAGGAGCTGAGACACGCCTCCTGAGCTGTGATAGGGAGAGCATGGACACGCCTCCTGAGCTGTGATAGGGAGAGCTGAGACACGTCTCCTGAGCTGTGATAGGGAGAGCTGAGACACGCCTCCTGAGCTGTGATAGAGAGAGCTGAGACACGCCTCCTGAGCTGTGATAGGAGGAGCTGAGACACGCCTCCTGAGCTGTGATAGGGAGAGCATGGACATACCTCCTGAGCTGCAGCAGAAAAGACACTCCCCTTGAGCTGTCAGCTTGATATAAATCTAGCAGAGCAATGAATGTGGAGATCTCTGGATCCATGTGAGGTACAGGGCTGTTTCTAGTTGTGTTAGAAAGAGGTTGTCATGTTCTATATGATGTCTGATTTAAGGGATAACCCCTTAAATAATCCTACAAGTGGACTATAACAGACAACAGTTCTATCCCTATAGTGCATTGCATTTTAATGTCAGATCTATACTGACATTGACCAGCAGGTTGCCCCAGAGAGACAGCGCCTACTGAAAAATACTTAAGCCTGGCTTGGGGGCCTATATCAGACTCCAGCCAGTCTTCACACACATCTGCATCCCAAAATCGCATTTTCTAGGTGCCAATGGGAAATAGAGTCCGTTCCCTCTGTCACCACTTTACATGCACCATTGACGGCAGCATGTAAAGCGCTAAACAGCCAGGATCGGCAGTTGTTAGAGCAGAGGTGTGGCTCTCACTCTCCGCTGCACGGGAGACCCCCTGTGGCACTGAGACTGGGCCGCCTTGAAAAGGCAGCATCCCAGCCTAAGGGCTCTTAGTGACTGATTTAAAAAGGCAAATGGGTGATCACTAAGGGGTTAAACACCATCTGTAAATCCAATAGATAGCAGACCTTGACCTTCTAGATTCTTAATCTTGAGAAAACAACCAATAACTGAAAACCAAATTCACCTGCAAAATGAAGATGTATTGGCATGTGGATCAATATTCAAAAGGTTTTATGTTCGTTCAAAACAAATGATACTCACTGGTAGCTTGAAGTTACCAGAGTTGAACGGTTATCCTGTGAAGAGAAGAGGACAATTAATACTGGATTCTATAGATATCAGACAATTCAAGCTTTGTAAGCATCTGCCATCGCTTTCAATACACACAGAACCAATCAACCATCTCTGTGTGTCTTAGAGAGTGTTTTACAAATGCTTTAATGCTTTAAAGGCTATGTACACCTATGGGGCAATTTTTTTTATTGCTGTATTATACGTATTTCGAGCTAAAAATCATTTTCTTCAATTGGTCTTTATTAACAATATGGAATTTTTTTTTCTGTACAGAGCCGAGATACTCTAGTAGCAGCCTGTGGACTTTTTGTCTTTTTCCATCAACTGAGGAGCTGACGGGCTCCTTATCTCTTCTCTCTGACATTATAAACACTCATTATAGCTCAGTTCTTATCTTACTGAAAAAGAATGTGGCTTAAATAAGTGTTTATGACCTCTTCATAAATTAAAGAGAAGGTTTATTAGATGACCGGCACAAAGTAAAAGTAAAAATACTAGTCACACAGTTAGAAAAACAGTTAACCCTTTGTGACTGAGCAGCTGACTATTTTTAATAAAGGCCAGTTGAATATATGATTTTTAGCCAAAAATAATTTAAATGCCATTATAAAAAAATTGACTTCAAGGGTGTACATAGCCTTTAAGAAATATTTTTACTGTAGTCATGTGTATAATACACATCAATGTTCGGGTTTTATCCTGTGGAATCGAGCTAGGCAGATGCTATACAAATGTATCACTGTGAACCAACAGTTTAGAGAACTAGAACCATGAAACTGAATATGGAATTCAAAAAGAACCGAAAACGGGTTAGTATAAACCTCTTAACTAGTTGAGACTGAAAACTTCCAAACCAACATAAAACGGGTAAATCTGAACTGGGAAACGTTATACTCACAAATCCTACGAAAATGTGTGCCTCCGTGCTTTAGCCTCAAAAAAACCTGTCAATCATGCTCTGAAGTTTCTTGACTCTCTCATTTTCAACACTTAGTAGGGCTAGATGACTTTAGTCTCTTTTGAGACTTTATGCTCTTAAGTTAATTTTTGATCAATTTCAAATTTGAAAATTATCTCACTGCTAATGCTACTGTAACTGGCAGCGTACGGAAGAGAAGAAGAGCTATGCAGACGTTCGGTAGAGTAGAAGAAGATCCAGAGTTGTCAACCATCAGAAGAATGGCTAGATCTCTAACAGATGAAGATTTTTTTGATATCTTCTAGAAGTGCAGACTGAAAGATTAAAGGGGTATTCCGGTAAAGTAACTTAATTTTTGATAAACCGCATTAAGGCTGCAAGCTGTGACCCGACAAGAACCGATACCTACACATATAGCCAGAACCCATACCTGTACATATAACCAGAACCCATACCTGTACATATAACCAGAACCCGTACCTGTACATATAACCAGAACCCATACCTGTACATATAACCAGAACCCATATCTATACATATGACCAGAACCCACACCTGTACATATAACCAGAACTCATACCTGTACATATAACCAGAACCCATACCTGTACATATAACCAGAACCCACACCTGTACATAAAACCAGAACCCACATCTGTACATATAACCAGAACTCATACCTGTACATATAACCAGAACCCATACCTGTACATATAACCAGAACCCATACCTGTACATATAACCAGAGCCCATACCTGTGCATATAACCAGAACCCACATCTGTACATATAACCAGAACTCATACCTGTACATATAACCAGAACCCATACCTGTACATATAACCAGAACCCACACCTGTACATATAACCAGAACTCATACCTGTACATATAACCAGAACCCATAACTGTACATATAACCAGAACCCATAACTGTACATATAACCAGAACCCATACCTGTACATATAACCAGAATCCATACCTGTACATATAACCAGAACCAATACCTGTACATATAACCAGAACTCATACCTGTACATATAACCAGAACCCACACCTGTACATATAACCAGAACCCACACCTGTACATATAACCAGAGCCCATACCTGTACATATAACCAGAACCCATAACTGTACATATAACCAGAGCCCACACCTGTACATATAACCAGAACCCATACCTGTACATATAACCAGAACCCATACCTGTACATATAACCAGAACCCATACCTGTACATATAACCAGAACCCATACCTGTACATATAACCAGAGCCTATACCTGTACATATAACCAGAACCCATACCTGTACATATAACCAGAACCCATACCTGTACATATAACCAGAGCCCATACCTGTACATATAACCAGAACCCATACCTGTACATATAACCAGAACCCATACCTGTACATATAACCAGAACCCATACCTGTACATATAACCAGAACCCTTACCTGTACATATAACCAGAACCACCCATACCTGTACATATAACCAGAACCCATACCTGTACATATAACCAGAACCCGTACCTGTACATATAACCAGAACCCGTACCTGTACATATAACCAGAGCCCGTACCTGTACATATAACCAGAACCCGTACCTGTACATATAACCAGAGCCCGTACCTGTACATATAACCAGAGCCCGTACCTGTACATATAACCAGAACCCATACCTGTACATATAACCAGAGCCCGTACCTGTACATATAACCAGAACCCATACCTGTACATATAACCAGAACCCATACCTGTACATATAACCAGAACCCATACCTGTACATATAACCAGAGCCCATACCTATACATATAACCAGAACCCATAACTGTACATATAACCAGAACCCATAACTGTACATATAACCAGAACCCATAACTGTACATATAACCAGAACCCATACCTGTACATATAACCAGAACCCATACCTGTACATATAACCAGAACTCATACCTGTACATATAACCAGAACCCACACCTGTACATATAACCAGAACCCACACCTGTACATATAACCAGAGCCCACACCTGTACATATAACCAGAACCCACAACTGTACATATAACCAGAACCCATAACTGTACATATAACCAGAACCCATAACTGTACATATAACCAGAACCCATAACTGTACATATAACCAGAACCCATAACTGTACATATAACCAGAACCCATACCTGTACATATAACCAGAGCCCATACCTGTACATATAACCAGAACCCACACCTGTACATATAACCAGAACCCACACCTGTACATATAACCAGAACCCATACCTGTACATATAACCAGAACCCATACCTGTACATATAACCAGAACCCACATCTGTACATATAACCAGAACCCACACCTGTACATATAACCAGAACCCACACCTGCTACATATAACCAGAACCCATACCTGTACATATAACCAGAACCCATACCTGTACATATTAACCAGAGCCCATACCTGTACATATAACCAGAACCCATACCTGATACATATAACCAGAACCCATACCTGTACATATAACCAGAACCCTTACCTGTACATATAACCAGAACCCATACCTGTACATATAACCAGAACCCATACCTGTACATATAACCAGAACCCATACCTGTACATATAACCAGAACCCATACCTGTACATATAACCAGAGCCGTACCTGTACATATAACCAGAGCCCGTACCTGTACATATAACCAGGAACCCATACCTGTACATATAACCAGAACCCATACCTGTACATATAACCAGAACCCATACCTGTACATATAACCAGAACCCATACCTGTACATAAACCGCCCATATCTATACATATAACCAAGAACCTATACCTGTACATATAACCAGAACTCATACCTGTATATATAACCAGAGCCCGTACCTGTACATATAACCAGAACCCGTACCTGTACATATAACCAGAACCCGTACCTGTACATATAACCAGAGCCCATACCTGTACATATAACCAGAACCCATACCTGTACATATAACCAGAAACCCATATCTATACAATAACCAGAACCCGTACCTGTACATATAACCAGAACCCGTACCTGTACATATAACCAGAGCCCGTACCTGTACATATAACCAGAACCCATATCTGTACATATAACCAGAACCCACACCTGTACATATAACCAGAACCCATACCTGTACATTAACCCATACCTGTACATATAACCAGAAACCCACACCTGTACATATAATCAGAACCCATATCTATACATATAACCAGAACCCATACCTGTACATATAACCAGAACCCATATCTATACATATAACCAAAACCCATACCTGTACATATAACCAGAACCCATACCTGTACATATAACCAGAACCCATACCTGTACATATAACCAGAACCCATACCTGTACATATAACCAGAACCCATACCTGTACATATAACCAGAACCCATACCGGTACATATAACCAGAACCCATACCTGTACATATAACCAGAACCCATACCTGTACATATAACCAGAACCCATACCTGTACATATAACCAGAACCCATACCTATAGATATAACCAGAACCCATACCTATAGATATAACCAGAACCCATACCTATAGATATAACCAGAACCCATACCTATAGATATAACCAGAACCCATACCTGTACATATAACCAGAGCTTCATTTTAACTTGCAATCCATTTGTCTAGCTCCTGTGAGCCTACAGCACACTGACAGTATCATGGCTTCTGATCTTCCTTCACAAAACTACAATAAGCAACACACTGAGCATGCTCGACCTGACAAAGGCTCAGAACTACATGTCGATGCCATGGTAACTGATGAGGAAACACAATGGGTAGCAGAGGAAGAAAACTACTTATAACTAGTGAACGGTAAATATGTGAAATTGATATTATATTAGGTAATTATTGATGATGAATTAGTCTAAAACATAAGTTATATTTATGGTAACCGGAATACCCCTTTAACAGCTGGCCAGGAAAATCATTAGATAAATCATCCTGGTAGAATTTTTGCAAAGTTGTTGCTTCTTTGAAGACTGCATCACCTGATTCTATTGAGTACTAAGTTTCGTGGCTGAAAAATTTTGAATTTTTGTAGAACAGCCTCCACCCCTCCCTCACCTTATTGGTTACGATGCGATGTGTCTGTATGTAAATGACTCACTCTCTGGGCTGATCTAGTACTGAAGTACTTCCACTGTTCAGTGGCGGGGTGGGACACCCTCTCTCCTGGGTGCCTAATCACAATTGTGACCCCTATAGCTATGTCAGTGGTAAATACCCCGGTCCAGATGGATTTTCTATGTTATACTACAAAAAGCCAGATGGATCTTGTGCCTCATGATACATTCATTTTATACTTCTGTTAGTTGTCCTTTCAAAGCTCTCATGGCTCCCTCTCATCCCAAAAGAGGGGAAAGATATTACTCTTTGCAGTAATTACAGGCCAAATCTTCCTGTCCAGTAATGATATCAAGATTTACTCAAAATTGTTTGCATCTCGATTACAAAAGACCTGATTTGATTGATGGGTTTTTCCCCAAGGACAATACAATTAAAACATTCACTAGAATTCAGTTGGATCATGTCCATATAGCAACTGATATAGAAAAAGCCTTCCATAGACTTAATTGGAATTATCTTAAAGCAGACCTCCCTGAATTTAGCTGATGGTCCATCCTCTAGATAGATCAGCAGCACATGATCAGCGGGGGTCCGACAACCGGGATACCCGCCGATCTGTTTGAGAAGGAAGCGGTGCTCGCAGTAGCGCCAAGGTCTTCTGGCTGTTTACTGCAGGTTAGTGATATCACGACTATTTCAGTGGCCTGGGTGCAGCTCAGCCCCACTGAAGTGAACTGGGATCAGATGCTGATGATCTATACAAAGCATAAAAGATAAGACTTAAAGGGGTATTCCCATCTCACTAATGTAGTCTGTATAGTTAGATATAGCCATACCAATATTATTACTAATAGAATGTGTTTATATAAAATGTACAGTTTAGAAGATTTGCATATTTGTATATCCATTGTCCCACACACATCAGTCAGGCCGTTGCCCCTAGTTACGGCCACCACAGCCATGTAGTAGTGGTGGTCAGCTTGCTCTGAGGTAACTGCTGTATTGTGAACGCACATTACATGAACATGTGGAGACACATCTTAGGGTTGTAGCATTTTTGTCTGCGCTTCCAAAACCCAGAGAAACAGATCCTGTTCCAAGATCAATTCATCTCTATGGAGCAGGATCCGTTTATAAAGTCTGCGTTTTGGACGGATCCTGACCATTGTGTATTGGACTGGTAGCGTCCAAACCACAGATGTGAAAGTACCCTAAGATGTGTCTCCGAATGTTCATGTAATGTGCATTCACAATACAGCAGTTACCTCAGAGCGGGTCTGAACAGGAGCAAGCCGGCCTCCACTACTACATGGCCGCGGTGGTCGTAACTAGGGGCAACGGCCTGACTGATGTGTGTGGGACAATGGATATACAAATAGGGAAATCTACTAAACGGTACATTTTATATAAATACATCCTATTAGTAATAATATTACTATGGCTATATCTAACTATACAAACTACATCTGTGAGATGGGAATACCACTTCAAAGCTATAATGAGTGTTTAGGAGGTCAGAGAATCTTGAGCATGCTCAGAGACAGGGGTTTAAAATCTTTAATAAAGACCAATTGAAAAAATAATTTTTAGCTCAAAATGATTACAATGCAATAATAAAAAATGCTTTCAAAAGTGTACATAACCTTTAAAGGAAATCACCTAGTCATCCAAGAATAGGAGAGACAGACAATGAATCCTCTTATCTTTCCTCCCTAGTAACTGGGCCAAAGAAGTAATGAAGAACTCACCAATCATCTGCTGCATCAAAAAGGGACATCTGTCCCCGGACATCCCCAGCAGGAAACCTCCTGAGATCCTTCAGGTGAATGGAGCCCATCAATATGTCTGACTTATAAGGAAAATGCAGGGACCTAATGTGATGTATAAATATTCTGACTTGTGTATCTCTTCCATTACATGTCACTGCACACACGTGTATACACTGCACATGACGGCTCTTACCTTGTGATATAAGAGGCTGGTGCTCCTCCATTACATCGTCACTGCACACACGTGTATACACTGCACATGACGGCTCTTACCTTGTGATATAAGAGGCTGGTGCTCCTCCATTACATCTCACTGCACACACGTGTATACACTGCACATGACGGTTCTTACCTTGTGATATAAGAGGCTGGTGCTCCTCCAGTACATGTCACTGCACACACGTGTATACACTGCACATGACGGCTCTTACCTTGTGATATAAGAGGCTGGGGCTCCTCCATTACATATCACTGCACACACGTGTATACACTGCACATGACGGCTCTTACCTTGTGATATAAGAGGCTTGGTGCTCCTCCATTACTATCCACTGCACACACGGGTATACACTGCACATGACGGCTCTTACCTTGTGATATAAGAGGCTGGTGCTCCTCCATTACATCTCACTGCACACACGTGTATACACTGCACATGACGGCTCTTACCTTGTGATATAAGAGGCTGGGGCTCCTCCATTACATATCACTGCACACACGTGTATACACTGCACAGACTCTGAGCTCCCTGTGTATCTTAGCTCCTGGCAGTGCAGTGGGTGGAGGCAGGAGACTCTCAGCTCCGAGTGTATCTAAGCTCCTGGCAGTGCACTGAGGTCTTTATGTCCATGTAGATCGGGGATCAGCAACATCCGATACGCCAGCATTTTTGAAACTACAAGTCCCAGCGGTTCCTCTAACTCCCATAGAAGTTGTAGTGCTGGACTCAGACAGGATGTTGAACAAGTTACTCCCGGTTTCCTTCACTTGTAGGCGAGTTGCTGAACGTCCACACAAGATGGAGGCGCACAGTCTTACAAGGCAGTTTACCAGCAATGTTCTGGCTGAACTGGAGGAAAGTTTCCCAAATCTATTTCATCTATTCACGATGAACAGATCTGGCCTTGCTGACGGTGCCCTATCTTGCCACTGTTGCTGTCTGCCTGCCTTTCTGCCTACCATCATGTACCATATGGCTGCTGCTGCTCCTCACTGCTAATTCTCTGCAGCCACCACTATTAACAGTTTTCATCTGCCACTGCTACCACAAGTACTACGACTGCTACCACCCATGGACGGCTGATCTACTGCCTTGTATGTTCCATGCTGGTTCACAACCAGCCACATTTTCTTCTGACAATCAACACTTGTGCGTTTCGTACAGGCAGGCATTCCGACCCAGTCAAGGCAAGATTTTTGGACTCTTGTTCCCCAACAATTAACATTTTTCCCCCATAACACGGTGTGTGTTTAAAAATCATTTGCCCTTGATAAGGGTTCTTTCACACATGCGGATATCATACGTGGAATCCGCTGCGTGACAGAGAGCCGAGCCCCTTTCAGGAGGGCAGAGGCACAGAGCATAACATGATTGACTACAAAATCACAGTGACAACTTTATCCCACTGTGATTTTGTAGTAAAAAAGATCAATCATGTTACTGCTCCGAGTCTCTGCTGTCCTGAACGGGACTTGTCTCTCTGTCATGCAGCGGATTCCACGGACAGCATCCACTCGTGTGAAAGAGCCTTAAGGGCCAATTTTTGGAAGCTTTGGAATAAGAAAAAGCATGAGAAATGTGCCGGCAGCGGTGTGTTTTAAATGCGCTGTATGATAACATTGTCAAGCGTGCGTTTACCCATCGTTATGTATGTCCGTGTCACTCAGACATGATTTACTGTTGCTGTTGTTGCATTCAATAGATTAGGGGAAGGGTGGCGAGAAATAGCAAAAGTTCATAAAAAATGAACAAATAGAGAGAATACGTCTTTCTACAAATTTCCAGGGTAATTGGAGCCTATTTGGTTTATCCCGAATTGATTCGGGTCTGAAACAAACTTTTTCAAAAATTCGGCCAATCGGAACCAAATTCTCGACAGGTTATCTCACTCTAGTACAGTCCACAGAGGAGATGAAAGGACGTGTCTACAGGGCCACTATAAACTGTACACTCCACAGAGGAAGAGGAAGTTCTGTATCTGCATCACTTGGTCACTGACTTCATGTTCCCATTATTCAGGGGTTAATTATCAGATATGACATCACAAGCGATTCCCACCACCGATATATCTCTCAGCTCCTGTATCTACGGTAGATAGGAGTTTTCCAGTTTCCAAAAAACATCAGCATTGAACCTTACTGTATCATACATGTCAGATGATGAACTTCTCAGTGCATCTTGACTCCTCCAACGTATCCTTGATCTCTGTCCCTCGCCCTGTGTTTAAAGTCCAGGGCCAGACTTACAGGGAGTGGTAGGTTCAGCATCAGGTCACTGCCTCTCCTTCCTCTCCCAGCTCCAACATCACAGATACAAGCCTGCTTGAAGCCCTGCTGCAAAAAAGTCCACCCTAAGACCCAACATACTTGCTGATATCCCTTCTGAAGGACAAGGTCCAGGAGGATGAGCAGCCACCACCCTCAGAGGCAAGGTCATTGATGATGTGTCCACAGTCCAGAGCTTTATAAGTCTAGCCAAGTCTCAGATATACGGTAGACATGTGGTTATTGGGAAAGGAAACCAACACAGCGGAAACGGGACCGTGATGGAGTGCAGGAAACAGGACGTTACAGATAAACAATCACTATTAGTAAGTGATCATGTGTCTTGTTTCCTGTCAATTGTTGCTGAAAATTGCAAAACCAAAATACCCCTGTACATATGTGGTTAATTATCACAGTTCACTCACTAAATAAAGATCGAACGGTCATATAAATCAGTAATACAGTCGTCATGCCCCTAGGCTATGTACACCTTTGGGGCCAATTTTTTTTAATTATAGCATTATACTTATATTGAGCTAAAAATCTTTTTTTTCAATTGGTCTTTATTAACCATATGGAATCCTTTTTTTCTGTACAGAGCTGAGAAGCTCTCCTAGCTGCCTGTGGATTTTTTCCTAATTCTGTCATCTGAGGATCAGACAGACTCCTTATCTCTGCTCTCTGACCTTATAAATTCTCATTAAAGCTCAATCCTTACCTTACTGATAAGAATGTGGCTTAAATAAGTGTTTATGACCTCTCAGTAGTTTAGAGATAAGGGTAATTAGATGACATGGCACAAAGTGAAAGTGAAAGCACCAGTCACAGACTTAGAAAAACAGTTAACCCTTTGTGACTGAACTGCTCCATATTTTTTTAATAAAGACCAATTGAAAATATGATTTTTAGCCAAAAAGAAGCTAAATGCAATCATAAAAAAATTGACTCCAAAGGTTTACATAGCCTTTAAGAAATTATTTTATCTAAATATAATACATATAATCCACTCTTTTATTGAGTCTGATTTGAAGGTTAGGCAAAAAAAAAGAATATAAATATGAAATGTGGAACCAGAAAGAAATACATTTACTTACAGAGAGACAATTTTGTAAATCAACAACAAAGATTCCGCTATAAATTATCTTACACAATTCATTAAACATTACAGTAAGAATGACACATAGTTACATAGTTACCCGACATGGACACTGTACACACTTACATCTATCAGTCCTTTCCTCCGGTTCCTTATGATTCAGTACCCTCCTTCCCAGTATCCTCCTCGGTCTGCAAGAAACTTTTTGCACCCCCCTCCCCTTCCCCCATACAGAATGTAAAAACAGATTCTTAGGCAAACAGTTATTTAGCGCATTTTGGCAGTCCGCCATTACTCGCACATCCTGTGTGCCTTCTGCTCACTGCTCATTAGCATCTGTGAGAGATATCTGATACTCCAAGAACTTTTCAGGGCTGTATTACATAGATCCTTTGTTATAAACACCAGCAAGTGGTCTGATTGGACAGATATAGGATAGGTCATGAGTATCAGATCAGTGGGGGTCCGACACCCTGGAACCCCCTGTGATCAACTGTTTGAGAAGACAGCGTCGATCCTTTGCTTACCAAGCACAGTGCCACAAATTGTATAGTGGCTGTGCTTGGTATTGCAGCTCAGCCCCATTCACCTCAAACAGCTGATCAGTGAGGGTTCCAGGTGTCAGACCCCACCGATCAGACACTGATGACCTAGCAGTAGTAAAATACCCCAAAAAACCCTTTAATATGTCCACACACGTTATAAAACTATTACATGGAGCGTCGTTACTTCTCCCCATGTCACTCTGGACTCTCCCGCAGTGTGGGTGGAGGTGTGAATACAGTGATAAGAAGCAAGGTTCATGGGGACAATTCATCTTCACTGCTCTGGAGGTAAACAAGGCTCTTCTTCTCTTCCTTATATCCACAATACTTTTTTTTTACATGATCACAACTTGACTGTGAGTTTTCTGCAGCCATAGTTCATCTATAAAATAGCCGCATAACAGGGAGTTGTAGAGAAGATGCTGCTACGCAACAAGTTACCATCTAACCCCAACCTTAATGTCTGTGAATAACTGATTCTTATAGCATTTCCAAAAAGATAGTTTGTTCTGATCTGATGAGTTTTAGAATTTGTCTTCTTACAAGAATATCTACATATAAAATATCAATATGACTTCTCTCCTGTGTGACATTTCTCATGTCTAACAAGACTGGATTTATCTGTAAAACATCTTCCACAATGTGAACATGAATACGGCTTCTCTCCTGTGTGAATTCTCTCATGTGTAACAAGACTTGATTTCTGTGTAAAACAATTTCCACATTCTGAGCACGAATACGGTTTCTCTCCCGTGTGGCTTCTCTCATGTGTGATAAGATGTGATTTATCTGTAAAACATTTCCCACATTCTGAACATGAATATGGCTTCTCTCCCGTGTGAGTTCTCTCATGTCTGGCAAGATTTGATTTATCTGTAAAACATTTTCCACATTCAGAACATGAATATGGTTTCTCTCTTGTGTGATATCTTTCGTGTTTAACAAAATTTGATTTAAATGTAAAACATTTCCCACATTCTGCGCAGAAGTATGGCTTCTCTCCTGTGTGACTTCTCTGATGTCTAACAAGGAGCGATTTATCTGTAAAACATTTCCCACATTCTGAACATGAATACGGCTTCTCTCCTGTGTGACTTCTCTCATGTCTAATGAGATTTGATTTTTTCGTAAATCCTTTGCCACATTCTGAACATGAATACACTTCATCTCCCATGTGAATTCTCTGATGTATAACAAGACGTGATTTCTGTATAAAACATTTGCCACATTCTGAACATGAATATGGCTTCTCTCCTGTGTGACTTCTTTGATGTCTAATAAAATCTACTTTTCGTGCAAAACATTTCCCACATTCTGAACATGAAAACGGATTCTTTTCTGTGTGAAATTTCTGATGTTTAACAAGATGTGATTTCTGTGTAAAACATTTCCCACATTCTGAACATGAATACGGCTTCTCTCCTGTGTGAATTCTCTCATGTGTAGCGAGATTTGATTTATTAGTAAAACATTTGCCACATTCTGAGCAGGAGTATGAAATCTCTACTGTGTGAATTCCTTTGTGTATAGAAACCACTTGACCTGTACTTGTGCTAAAAAGCTGTGATTGGTCAGGAGAAGGTTCCTCATGATTAGAGGAGTTATAGGATAGTTCTGTACTGTGAAGTCCTGGATATACATTAAAGGTAATGAGGTTTTCTCCTGAAGAGTGCTGCATGATAGCTTCATCTTCTACTTTATAATTTAGTGATAACATAACGTTACCCTCAGAATTCATACAGGGATTTTCTGTGAAAATACAAAATAAAATGTTTGATTTTTTTTAAGCCATAAAATAGACAAATTTGTCTGCCTTCTGCCAACATAATTGGCCCTTCAATGCCATATTTGTCACACAAACTGCATTCATTATTAATTTCTTGGGCCTGATGGAGCTGGTGGATCCACTGGAAGAACTTCAACAAGAAATCTAGTTCATTATGAAGTATCTCATCACGAATCGCATTCCACTGTATATAGCGGGCGCAATGACAGGGAATGGCGATCATGCTACCACTCAACATTGAACCTCTCAGATGTAGCGTTCAACCCTGATCGCTGCATCTGAGGGTCACATTGAGGCCTTTCAAGGTTTAAATAAAAGTACATACCTCATCCATTCAATCGTAAAGAGGCCATTGCGGCCTTCTTGAAGAAAACATGGCAAATCTCGCGTACGCTGAAGTGACAATGTCACTGATGATATAAAAATTATACTTAACCCTTTCCTGCACAATGAGGTACATGTAATTTATCATGATACCACAGACACCAGAGCTGTGCCCCCATAATCCCCAGTGGGTGTGTGGATGTGACTGACCATCATGTCCTGCAGGAAAAGCCGGGATCAGAGAAAAATCTGATCAGAGATCACCGTCAGCTGGATAAGGGGAAGACTTCATGATGTGATGGAGACATCTCCAATCAAAGAGCAGCGCAGCAGCCGGTGATCAGATTCTCCTCCTGCCCTGAAGGCACCAAGGACAGAATCTGATGTCACTTTCTCCATTCCTGATTCCATACCTGTGGTGACATCTCCTGGAATGTCCTCCTCCACCTCACTCTTACACGGGGGATCGCCCATCATCCTCTCTTCTTCATCCTCCACTTTAATAATAATCAGATCTTGAGTTGTTATCTGTAAAAATTCAGTAAAAGATCCACATAAGAGACCCCCACAATCTATGACCCCCCTATATAGATGTGTATAGGGCTCAGCTCCATCTACCTGAGGGTTCTCTGGGACCTTCTCCTCTGGACAGTCCTGGTAATACAGAGGACGGGGACATCTCCTCCTGGATCCATCTGTGGAGAATACATGGCCTCCATTACATGTCACTGCACACACGTGTATACACTG
Organism: Rhinella marina; assembly: GCA_900303285.1. NCBI lineage: Eukaryota > Metazoa > Chordata > Amphibia > Anura > Bufonidae > Rhinella > Rhinella marina. The sequence continues at coordinate 9,991 of ONZH01010814.1, read as the reverse complement.
CACATGACGGCTCTTACCTTGTGATATAAGAGGCTGGTGCTCCTCCATTACATGTCACTGCACACACGTGTATACACTGCACATGATGGCTCTTACCTTGTGATATAAGAGGCTGATGCTCCTCCATTACATGTCACTGCACACACGTGTATACACTGCACATGACGGTTCTTACCTTGTGATATAAGAGGCTGGGGCTCCTCCATTACATGTCACTGCACACACGTGTATACACTGCACATGACGGCTCTTACCTTGTGATATAAGAGGCTGGGGCTCCTCCATTACATATCACTGCACACACGTGTATACACTGCACATGACGGCTCTTACCTTGTGATATAAGAGGCTGGTGCTCCTCCATTACATATCACTGCACACACGTGTATACACTGCACATGACGGCTCTTACCTTGTGATATAAGAGGCTGGTGCTCCTCCATTACATGTCACTGCACACACGTGTATACACTGCACATGACGGCTCTTACCTTGTGATATAAGAGGCTGGTGCTCCTCCATTACATGTCACTGCACACACGTGTATACACTGCACATGGCGGCTCTTACCCTGTGATATAAGAGGATGGTGCTCCTCCATTACATATCACTGCACACACGTGTATACACTGCACATGACGGCTCTTACCTTGTGATATAAGAGGCTGGGGCTCCTCCATTACATATCACTGCACACACGTGTATACACTGCACATGACGGCTCTTACCTTGTGATATAAGAGGCTGGGGCTCCTCCATTACATATCACTGCACACACGTGTATACACTGCACATGACGGCTCTTACCTTGTGATATAAGAGGCTGGGGCTCCTCCATTACATATCACTGCACACACGTGTATACACTGCACATGACGGCTCTTACCCTGTGATATAAGAGGCTGGTGCTCCTCCATCATGGCCTCCTTGTACAGATCCTTGTGTCCTTCTATATACTCCCACTCCTCCATGGAGAAATAGACAGTGACATCCTGACACCTTATAGGAACCTGACAACACAATGACACCGTCATCACCCAGACCCCTCCAGTGCTGTTACTGGAGAATTTCCCAGCATTCCCAGCAGTGTCACCTTTCCAGTCAGCAGCTCCATCATCTTGTGGGTGAGTTCTAGGATCTTCTGCTCATGTATCAGGGGGTGAGGCTCTGTGATGGGGTGAGGAGTCCTGCTCCGCCCTCCTGACTCCTGGAGATGGATGATGGGAGTCAAACAGTCCCCCGATGTCTTCTTCACTATTGTGTACTCCTGTGGATGGAGAGAGACACTTAGGTGCAAAAAGATACATTACATTTACCAGTAATCTGTTTTTCCAGGACCCATAGAGAGGACCTCCCCTGCTGGACAGGAAACCGGCAACATAAAAGCGATGCATGCTTCTCCACACCTCAGCTTTGGTAGAATCCGACCGTAGGTTAGACAGAGAAGAACGCCCCTGTAATCTACATAATTAACCCTTGCTATACCTTTTTATATGCTCTAAGGAACAACACAAATGATGAGGTAAAAACCGAACTGTAATCCATCTTTTACCTCCTCATCCATAAGGCCATCCAGGGAGATATAAACTAGAAATATAGTACATTAGACAGTGGGAAAACTGTCTGCAAGACTAAACTACCAAAGATCAGACACAAGAAAAAACTGAGAAAAAAAAGAGTGAAGCTCAGGTGGCTGTCTTAAATATCTGATCGCATGAGGCCTCCACTCTCTTAGCCCAGGAGGTGGACACCGCTCTGGTGGAATGAGCCCTATAAAAAGGAAGGAGGAAGGTCCTGACTGACCTATAAAAAAATACCCTGCTTCATCCATCTGCTGGTAGTACTTTTGCTGGCCTACTCGTTCCTTAATACTGAACCAAGAAGTTCTCCGCTTTCCTCCACTCTTTGGTAGCTCCAGGATAGTGAATTGGTCACCTCTGACATCTGTGCAATGGCAAGACATGTCGCAATCTACTGGTTCTTGTGCAATTTGCAAACTACTTTAAGGGAAACGGGAGGCAGGGTTTTCATTACTACCCTATCGTCCAGGATATTAGTGTGGGGAGGGAAAGCAGAGAGGACTGCAGTTCACTGACCCAGTGGTCTGAGGGAGAAATGCCTGATAGGTGTAACAGCGGCTGCTGTGCGCCGCTGTACCCCTGCTTACCGCTGCCGTTCTGGGCGTCGTGTCCAGCGGTGAGCTGATGCTTGTAGTTTCCATTCACCGCTGCAGTCCTGGGCTCTGGCTGTTGCACGATGATCCGCTCCAGAGTTTCCATACTGCCCTGTATTACGTCACTCCCTATGAGCTGGAGATGGTTGATCATGTGACCATGCTAGGTCATGTGGATTGGTCACATGTCCTCTTTGACCAACCCTGGACCTATTTATGCTGCTCAGCCCTCTCCCAAGATGCCTCAGTGTCAAGGTCTTATCTTGCATTTTGGTTATACCTGTTCCTGTGTTCTGACCCGTGCCTTGCTATTTGACTCCGCTACCCGCCTGATCCTTGCCTGCCTGCATTGACCTTCTTGTTGCCGAGAACCTGTGCCGCCTGCCCTGACCCTTTGCCTGTCTGACTCTGCTTCTGCCTCATCCTTCAGTCCTGTATTGCCTCTCCTGGATTCGGCCCGGCCTGTTGACCACCGCTGTACTACAGGTACCTTCGCAGGTATCTCCTGGTCCCCTTGGACCAGCTGCCTCGTGTCCCGACCCTCCTCAGGAGGTAACGACCTGGTGTTCCCCTCGGAAAATCTATCCCCACCATCAGGGGTAATTGTGAAGAACGAGGGGTTTCACTTAGACAACGCCCTTAGAGGAGGTAGGGCGCGAGGCACAGTGGGTCCACACCTGCTGGTTCGTGACAATAGGTAGGGTTGAACGAATGAGGCTCGTATTACTGTATCCGAACTACCTTAATAATAGGGGCTTCGTCTCGCTTCTATCACGTGTCAGTTCATTTGTTGTCATAAGTTACTGTATCAAAATACGAACCTGAACTCAGCTTCATTAATGAGGCATGAAGCCGAGTTCGGATTAGTATCTTGATACAGAAATCTATGCCAATAAACAAACTGACACGTGATGGAAGCGAGACGAAGTAAGTCTTGAGATATTTGCAGAAACTTTGGAAAGACCCCTGCGGAGGACGTGCATTTTACAGCAAGACGAAGCCAAAATTATTAACAAAGTTTTTAAACTAATTAGGTTTGGATACAAGCGCTCAACCCTACTTATAGGGATAGAACCCGAGGGTACAAAGGGGGAACCTGCTAAAGACATTAAGTACCAGGTTAAGATCCTGGAGAGGAATCCTGTTTCCTACCCTTAACAAGCCTACAGAAATTAAATGCATCTCCCTGACTCCACAGATCAGCAAAACCTTATTTTTCCAATAGGCAACACACGTGGAATCTATGGAAGGCTTTAAAGAACCTGTAGAAACCTCCCATATCTTCATAAGATATAGGTCAGGCTTTTGGTCCATAGTGTCAGGGAGGGTTCCCAAGTCCTCGAAAGTAAGGAAACTCTTTTTAACCATGTTAACAACAGAAGCATCATCTAGGGGCTCTATCCCATCTTAGTGTCCTCCTCATCCATGGGGTATTTTCTCTTAAGAATCCTGGATGTAAACGATTTTCTGTCCAGGTTCCTCTACTCCCCTTTTTATGGATAGAAAAACAGTGCAGCTTCCTTGGTCCTTCAAACATGAAACTCTTGAATTCTTTAATGTCATCAAGGCCCATGTGGTTCTAACCGTTCCTTAAAGGGGTTCTCCGGGAATTAAGAAAATGAAAATACTTAAATATTACATTACAGTAAATATATTCTCAAACACCTTTCATTAGTTATAATGGCTTGTTTTGTCTAGGGAGCAATCATCAGGAGAAACAAAATGGTCGCCGTCCTATTAGTGCACACAGAACCTGTCCTAATCACACAGGAGGACAAGTTACTTCACAACACTGAGGTAAAGAGCTGCCTCATCCTCCTCTCTATTTGTCAGGGATTATGATCCTGAATACAGGTGACTCTCTGTGTGAATGGAGATGAAGAGGAGACATGAGAGGAGGGTGAGGTGTACTAATGAGCAGCTGCACTGGAATGCCTTCTACATTACCACAGCTCCACAGTCTGTTCTGTCCGTCCTCTCTGTACTTCATGTCTCCACATGAACTCCATTCCTACACAGATTCAGCTGAAGATCTTATCATCTGTATTCAGGATCATTATCCCTGACAAATAGAGAGGAGGATGAGGCAGCTCTTTACCTCAGTACTGTGAAGTAACTTGTCCTCCTGTGTGATTAGGACAGGTTCTGTGTGCACTAATAGGACGGCGGTCATTTTGTTTCTCCTAATGATCGCTCCCCAGAGAAAACGAGCCATTATAACTAATGAAAGGTATTTGGGAATATATTTATAATAAAGTAATATTTAAGTATTTACATTTTCTTAATTCCCAGAGAACCCTTTAATAACAGGTATGCATTCTCTTCCCCAAACAAGACTTTGTCTCCCATATCTTCATCTTCTGAAGAAGAATCCCTCTCATAAAAATATTCATCTTTCTCCTGGTCTCCGTCATCATCACTGACACAAGGATGTAGAAGGACCATCATCAGGCGTAACGATCGCGGTCGCAGAGGGTGCGACGCGACCGGCCCGCGGGGAGGGCCCCTGCACTCAGTGTAATGGCAGCGTCGACAGGGCCCCGCATGAAGTACAGTTGCCGGGCCCTGTCAGAGCGCTCTTCCATGTGTAATATGCGCCACAAGCGCAGAGTCAGGGTGATCGCAGGGCAAGGGGAGCGCACTTACACTGCCCGCAGTTCTTGTCACTGCCGCTCATGGTATCATAGTGAAGCAGGAGCTCCCTGCTTCACTGTTCTTCAGTGCTTTACAGCTCCAGCGCTCCCCTGCAGGCCACACATCAGCTGGGCGGAAGAGCGCTGAAAGCCGGCAAAGAGACTCCAGCACTGCATGTGAGAAGGAGCGCGTCATCAGGGAGAGTAAGTATGCCTTTTTTAAAGCTGCAGATTGGAGGCAAAAGGGTTAACAAATAGAATGAGGAGGCACAAATGGCGGGGGGCACTAATCTGGCATACCTACTGTGAGGGGCATATTTGGGCATAACTACTGGGAGGGGAACCATGTGGCAGATACTGTGAGGGCACCTATGTGATAACTACTGTGAGGGGCACATATCTGGCATAACTTTACTGTGGGAACTACGGGGAGGGGGCACCTATGTGGGTAAACTATGTGAGGGCACCTATCTGGCATTAACTACTGGAGCGCACATATCTGCATAAACACTGTGAGGGGGCATATCTGGCCATAACACTGTGAGGGGCGCAATCTGGCATAAACCGTGAGGGGCACTATCTGGCCATAAACACTGTGAGGGGCACATATGTGGGCAAACACTGTGAGGGACACATTGTGGACATATAACTGTGAGGGGGCACATATCTGGCATAACTACTGTGAGGGGCACAATGGTATTAGTGCTTGTGTAGCACTTAGGGAAATGTCTTAGATTACCCTGCTGGTGATTTCACAGGACCCACCATCCCTTCCTCATGTGATTATTCTTTTTTTCTCCATCACCACAGAGAACCTTTCTGATACACGACATCACGCCAACGCCAGCAACACCTGGATAAGGTAGGACCAATTTTTAGTTAGTAGTAGGACTAGTGGTGTAGCATGCATGGGCTAGTGTAAAAAAAATTGCGCTCTTGATAATTGGGGGTGGGGCCTATCCAAAGTTTGCACTGGGCCCATATACTCTAGTACGCACTGACCATCTACATAGTAAAACCATAGGCTAAACTTATCTTCAGTTTAACCGCTATTTGATACCAGAGGACTGCCGATGAAGACTCCTTGCCTACCACACTGTCAATGCGGGAGGAACATAAATTCTTGGGATTCTTTTTTCATTCTTTACCCACCTTAGGACACAAACACCTCCCACACAAGACACCAGTCAAGCCATACCCTACATGAAGTAGATTCACCAATGTTTCCCCCAGTGTACCAGACTGGAAGACCTTGCATCACTGTGGTCACTTCATCCAGCTCCTTCCCCTGCTATTTCCAATGTCTTGGTGGTGAGACAAAGGGGCCATCAAGATTCCAGCCTAAAATAGGTTATGCACTGGTGGAAGTTAGTCACCACCAAAACGCCCGGCTCTACAACACTATGTCTACCACTATGGAATGCAAAGGAGGAAGCCATCTCACACCTTCCACAGTTGATCGAATATGACCACACTGGCGAAGGAGATGGAAACACAAGCTTAGGAGTGGAACCCTGCCACTGACTGAGTGCTCTCAGCAGAGACGTCTTCTAATAATCCAGGTATACTGTCATCTTCTATGTGTCAATACAGATATCAGACCAGTGGTAGGAATCCTCCCTTCAGGCTGCACGCTGTCATCTGATCATCTTATTCCCGGTGCTTTCCACCTGGGTTCCACGTGCCTACTTACCTTCTCATGGCTCCTACAACATGACTATTGGTCACTGGTCACATGACACATCACTCACCATATTGGGGGCTGATCTTCAGGTTCTCCATCACTTGGAAGGTCTGGAGGCCGTTCTACACGACCCTGGACTCTTCCTATCACTTCCTATGATGGATTCTCCTTCCCGATGTCTGACTTGTTACAGAATACAATAAAGAGGAGAGAAATGTAGAAAAGTTTACCTCTCCGCTCAGCAGGGAGATGATCTCCAAGGTGAGGTCTAATATTCTTCTGCTGATCTCCTTCCTGTCCATCCTTGGTGGTCATTCAGGAGAAGAGGAGAGAACTGGAGGAGATGGACCTTGGCATTGAAGAGTTGGTGAAGGACCTGGGGTGATGTCACTGTCATGTGATCAGTGCCTCACCTGCAAAACTCCACCCCCTCATGCACTGATCACATGACAGTGACATCACCCCAGGTCCTTCAGCTCGGGCAGTGTAGCAGATACTGGGCAGGTCCTGGTCGGTAGTCAGGGCTCTTGTTCTCTCTGGTATCAGCCATTCCTCCAGCCCCTGCGAGTCTACAAGTTGTGCACAGGGGGCGCTATGTCCTGTGTGTACAGGTGACTGTACGCTCCCAGGTGAGGGTTGGGAAGGCTGGTGTCCCCTTCGGATTGTGGGGACAGTCACTGATATAGAGATTATCATGGCGTCCAATGGGACAGGCTCGTACAATAATGAAGGGGTTAATATTATTTTGTTGTATTAACCAGGGAAAGGCTTTGTAAAAGTTTCTATAACGGCCAGGACAGCAGGTGCGGGGGGGGGAAGACCTCGGCTATAAGGCATGGAAGGGGTTACATTTTTATCTCTTGATTAGATCCAGTCGGGGGATGGGAGAAGGTGTGCGAGAGGTCTGTAGTCTCCACCAGTAAACATTCCAGGTCTCCAAGCCTGTTCCTGAAGCCCTGCCTTTGGATACCGATTTTCCATTATATGAGAAGGTACTTGATGGAGTCATGTACTATTATTATGAGGCACATCTGCCTTGTACCTCCCCACATAATGGACATGAAGGGGTTAATGTGTGAGGTACATGATAAATAGTGTTGAGCGAGCATGCTCAGCCGAATACAATATTCGGCTGAGCATGGCGGCGCTCGGGACCACACGGTGTTCGGCCGAACACCGCGTGAGCTCGAGCGCCATGCTGGAGTCCCCTCCCCACACGCTAATTAGCCAATTAGCGTACGGGGAGGTACTGGCATTCACTGTAATGCCGTAGTCATCTTGGCTACTGGCATTACAGTGATTGGCTGGCCAGAAACGCGTCATCGGGTGATAGCACCCGGTGACATGTGACCCGGCTCAGTCTTCGTTAGGAAGAGCTGCTGCAAGGAGGGACAGATAGTGTAGGGAGAGAAATTGGCTAGGCAGGGCTAGATTTTCAGTTGAAAAGACCCAAAAGCCCTTTTAAGGGCTATTATATCTGGCTGCAATAGATTTTTTGTGGGGGGTTAAAATTGCGCAAGGTGGCCTGACCTTTAAACCACCTGCGCAGATTGTGCATTATAACTTTTCTGTATCCTATATACCTGACATCCGTTGTAATTTTTTCTGCCGCTAATCAAGGTGACAGTACATGCGCTGCGTCTGCTGTATAACGTTTGCGCAAGGAGGCACAGATAGTGTAGGGATAGGATTTGGCTAGGCAGGGCTAGTTATTCTGTTTAAAAGACCCAAAAGTCATTTTAATGACTGTTGCTATATCTGGCTACAATATTGTTTTTTCTTTTGGGGCAAAAATAACGCAAGTTTCCCTGACCCTAACACCACCTGCACAGCGTGTGCATTCTAACGTTTCTGTATCCTATATACCTGACATCCGGCGTCATTTTTTCTGCCGCTAATCAAGGCGACATTACCTGTGTTGCGTGTGCATTATAACATTTCTGTATCCTATATACCTGACATCCGGTGTCATTTTTTCTGCCACTAATCAAGGCTACAGTACCTGTTCTGCGTCTGCTGTATAACGTTTGCGCAATTTTGCTGATCATAGACTTAATAAAAATCTGGAATACCGTACTTGTGACAAACTTGCATATATACCACTTAATATGCGCAAGGCGAGGAGTATGGGAAAGGGAAGTGGACTTGTGCAGTGTCCCACTAGTAGTGTGCACTTCAAACTGTTAGCATGTTTATGTTGTAAGGCTATCCATTAGGCTGGTGTAGGTGTTTACACTCCTCACCACTAGATGGAGCTGGCCGTCTGCCACCACCCCTCTGTACCTGAGAGGGTGAAGTTGGTGGTTGGTGAGAGTGCAGAGAGAGAGGTCAGAGGAAGAGCAAGGTCCAGCAGCTACTTCTGGAATCCTCACCTCAAATTCCACTGAGAAATTCAAAAGCCAGTGAATCTGTCATTATTTCTACAGCCAGACCAGAAATCCACAAAGCGGTACATTAGGTGGAGGTAATCCATTTTTATTACTGCCTCTGGACTCCACTATTGTCCTATTTCCAGGAGACACTCCACAGCCCCTGGGGAATTACTGGATGACAAGTGCACAATCCTCCATATTTCTAATTCACACGTTACCCTTCAGGAGTGTGAATCTTAAAGCAAAGTGGTACCCAAAACCTTGCTGTCTTATGAAAGACTCTATAGCTAAAACTAGAACCCAGCCTATTGGAAAGTGTAGAGCACCTACCCCTTGTCAGCTACCTCTGTATGCATAATCTGTACAACAAGGACTAAGTAAAAGTTCCCCTGTTTTCACCAAAGCTGCCTCCCCTTTACTTCTACTACAAACTTTGCATCCCACGGACGCTGGCGTCACGACAAATCACCAGGACCCTGCCGACAGACACCCTAAAATACCCAAAACCATTAAGGGCCCCTCGCCTCACCATCCGGCATTGTTCCTGTGGACTAGAGGTGCCTCGGGGGAAACGGTGTCCTTCCTCCCACGTAGCTGTCTCCAGCCCAGGAGTTACCGTCAAACCGCGAGTAGCTACCGGCAACACCGTATACACTGTGACCACCCATTACCTAGCCTCACGTGTTTCCCTGCGGTTGGGTGCTACACTTGCTGCTGATGGTGCACGCGGAGGCCATTGCTCTGGGCGCAGTGAAACTGCGTCTGCTGTGTCATCCAAAACTCCTAGCTTCATGTCCCAGTTTGCAGGGCGGCACAAGACAGGTTCTTGTTAGGTCAACATGTCAGGAGGAGGACCAGAGGGAGGTAAATTTTTTAGTTTAAAAAATTAGGGGTGAGGGCCTGCTGGTGAACCTCTTAAATATTTAAAGGCGAGGGCAGCCTAATAAGCAGTTTGATATGATTGAGGAAGAGGACGAGAAGAGGAAGGGGTACATGATAATACAGTTTATTCAATACACCTTAAAAGCCACATTTAAAGTTCCTTTATGTTCAGCCGCTTTCCTCTGGTGGAGTAGAGAAGTCAGGGGGCAAATCCAGGCCTTTTCATTGATAAGCGTCAACTGTCAGC